>BPTQ01000005.1:559404-649749 GCA_019973895.1 Chrysanthemum seticuspe | reverse complement strand
TTTGTATCAAAAAACTAGTTTACTGTCACCAGTTTAGCGTAACCAGTTTAGTGTCCTAACAGTTTGGCGAATTTAGTTTGGCGAAAAATAGTTTGACGAAGAATAGTTTGGCGAAGAATAGTTTGGCGAATCTAGTTGGGCGACTTCTTTTTGGCGGACTCACTTTGGCGAATTCGGTTTGGTGATTACAATTTGGCGATTTTTGTTTGGCGAATCCAGTTTGGCGAATACAGTTTGGCGAATTCAATTTGGTGAAAGCTATGTTGCTTAGATCTGTTTGGCGTAGGTTCTTGATCTGTTTAACGAAGGTAATAGTCTAGTTTAGCGACTTTATCGATCAAGAATGATAAAAAGCGGTTTGATTTAAGCGGTTTGACAATCCTGTGATTTGACCAATGCGATTTGACCACTGTCATTTGATCAAAAAACTATGTTTTGACTTTTACGGTTTGACTTCTTGCGGTTTTACCACTTGCGGCTTGACCAAAGTTTACTTTTTACGTCAAAACTTCAAACGGCCATAACTTATGAACCGTAACTCCGTTTTCAATAAAATACCTATCAAAACAACCGGAACAGCCTAAACCAGTAGGAAACAGTTAGAACTGGATATTCCGGCCGAGAGTCAGTAAGAAACAGTTAAGAACTAGCTATTCCAGCGAATAAATAGTTAGATCCAAATAGGAACTAGCTATTCCGGCTAAGAACCAGTACAAACCAGTTTGAACCAGATATGAACTAGCTATTTCAGTGATTTGATCTGATAATGGAAGTGATCTGTCAAGTTCTTGGATGCGGTTTGTCTAGATTCGTTGTATCGGAAGCGGTTTGACTTAAGCGGTTTGACATAAGCGGTTTGACTTAAGTGGTTTGACCTAAGCGGTTTGACTTAAGTGGTTTGTTTTTAGCGGTTTAACATAAGTGGTTTGACTTAAGCAGTTTCACTCAAGCGGTTTGTCTTCAGCGGTTTGATCTAAAAGGTTTGAGTTAAGCGGTTTGATAAAAAACGGTTTGTATTCCAGCGGTTTGACAATCCTGCGATTTGACCAATGCGATTTGACCACTATGATTTGATCAAAAAAACTGAGTTTTGACTTTTACGGTTTGACTACTTACGGTTTGACCACTTGTGGCTTGACCAAAGTTTACTTTTCACGTCAAAACTTCAAACGGCCATAAGTTTTGAACCGTAACTCTGTTTTCAGCAAAATACCTGTCAAAATGACTGAAACAGCCTGAACCATTAGGAACCAGTTAGAACTAGTTGAGAACCGGATATTCCGGCCAAGAACCAGTAAGAACCTGTTAGAACCAGTTAGGAACTAGAAATTCCAGTGAATAAATAGTTAGATCTAAGTAGGAACCAGCTATTCCGGCCAAGAACCAGTACAAACCAGTTGGAACCAGATAAGAACTAGCTATTTCGGTGATTTGATCTGATAATGGAAGCAATTTGTCTAGTTCTTGGATGCGGTTTGTCTAGATTCGTTGTATCGAAAGTGGTTTAACTTAAGCGGTTTGACATAAGCGGTTTGTTTTTAGCGGTTTAACATTAGTGGTTTGGCTTAAGCGGTTTCACTCAAGCGGTTTGTCTTCGGCGGGTTGATATAAGCGGTTTGATAAGAAGCGGTTTGATAAGAAGCAGTTTGATAAAAAGCGGTTTGATTTAAGCATTTTGACAATCCTGTGATTTGACCACTGTCATTTGATCAAAAAACTATGTTTTGACTTTTACGGTTTGACTTCTTGCGGTTTTACCACTTGCGGCTTGACCAAAGTTTACTTTTTACGTCAAAACTTCAAACGGTCATAACTTATGAACCGTAACTCCGTTTTCAGCAAAATACCTATCAAAACAACCGGAACAGCCTAAACCAGTAGGAACCAGTCAGAACTAGTTAAGAACTGGATATTCCGGCCGAGAGTCAGTAAGAACCAGTTAGGAACTAGTTATTCCAGCGAATAAATAGTTAGATCCAAATAGGAACTAGCTATTCCGGCTAAGAACCAGTACAAACCAGTTTGAACCAGATATGAACTAGCTATTTCAGTGATTTGATCTGATAATGGAAGTGATCTGTCAAGTTCTTGGATGCGGTTTGTCTAGATTCGTTGTATCGGAAGCGGTTTGACATAAGCAGTTTGTCTTAAGTGGTTTGACCTAAGCGGTTTGACTCAAGTGGTTTGTTTTTAGCGGTTTAACATAAATGGTTTGACTTAAGCAATTTCACTCAAGCAGTTTGTCTTCAGCGGTTTGATCTAAGCGGTTTGAGTTAAGCGGTTTGATGGGAAGCGGTTTGATAAAAAGCGGTTTGTATTCCAGCGGTTTGACAATCCTGCGATTTGACCAATGCGATTTGACCACTGTGATTTGATCAAAAAAACTGAGTTTTGACTTTTACAGTTTGACTACTTACGGTTTGACCACTTGTGGCTTGACCAAAGTTTACTTTCACGTCAAAACTTCAAACGACCATAAGTTTTGAACCGTAACTCTGTTTTCAGCAAAATACCTGTCAAAATGACCGAAACAGCCTAAACCATTAGGAACCAGTTAGAACTAGTTGAGAACCGGATATTCCGGCCAAGAATCAGTAAGAACCTGTTAGAACCAGTTAGGAACTAGCAATTCCAGCGAATAAATAGTTAGATCTAAGTAGGAACCAGCTATTCCGGCCAAGAACCAGTACAAACCAGTTGGAACCAGATAAGAACTAGCTATTTCGGCGATTTGATCTGATAATGGAAGCAATTTGTCTAGTTCTTGGATGCGGTTTGTCTAGATTCGTTGTATCGAAAGTGGTTTAACTTAAGCGGTTTGACATAAGCGGTTTGACCTAAGCGGTTTGTTTTTAGCGGTTTAACATTAGTGGTTTGGCTTAAGCGGTTTCACTCAGGCGGTTTTTCTTCAGCGGGTTGATCTAAGCGGTTTGATAAGAAGCGGTTTGATAAGAAGCAGTTTGATAAAAAGCGGTTTGATTTAAGCGGTTTGACAATCCTGTGATTTGACCAATGCGATTTGACCACTGTCATTTGATCAAAAAACTATGTTTTGACTTTTACGGTTTGACTTCTTGCGGTTTTACCACTTGCGGCTTGACCAAAGTTTACTTTTTACGTCAAAACTTCAAACGGCCATAACTTATGAACCGTAACTCCGTTTTCAATAAAATACCTATAAAAACAACCGGAACAGCCTAAACCAGTAGGAAACAGTTAGAACTGGATATTCCGGCCGAGAGTCAGTAAGAAACAGTTAAGAACTAGCTATTCCAGCGAATAAATAGTTAGATCCAAATAGGAACTAGCTATTCCGGCTAAGAACCAGTACAAACCAGTTTGAACCAGATATGAACTAGCTATTTCAGTGATTTGATCTGATAATGGAAGTGATCTGTCAAGTTCTTGGATGCGGTTTGTCTAGATTCGTTGTATCGGAAGCGGTTTGACTTAAGCGGTTTGACATAAGCGGTTTGACTTAAGTGGTTTGACCTAAGCGGTTTGACTTAAGTGGTTTGTTTTTAGCGGTTTAACATAAGTGGTTTGACTTAAGCAGTTTCACTCAAGCGGTTTGTCTTCAGCGGTTTGATCTAAGAGGTTTGAGTTAAGCGGTTTGATAAAAAACGGTTTGTATTCCAGCGGTTTGACAATCCTGCGATTTGACCAATGCGATTTGACCACTATGATTTGATCAAAAAAACTGAGTTTTGACTTTTACGGTTTGACTACTTACGGTTTGACCACTTGTGGCTTGACCAAAGTTTACTTTTCACGTCAAAACTTCAAACGGCCATAAGTTTTGAACCGTAACTCTGTTTTCAGCAAAATACCTGTCAAAATGACCGAAACAGCCTAAACCATTAGGAACCAGTTAGAACTAGTTGAGTACCGGATATTCCGGCCAAGAACCAGTAAGAACCTGTTAGAACCAGTTAGGAACTAGCAATTCCAGCGAATAAATAGTTAGATCTAAGTAGGAACCAGCTATTCCGGCCAAGAACCAGTACAAACCAGTTGGAACCAGATAAAAACTAGCTATTTCGGCGATTTGATCTGATAATGGAAGCAATTTGTCTAGTTCTTGGATGAGGTTTGTCTAGATTCGTTGTATCGAAAGTGGTTTAACTTAAGCGGATTGACATAAGCGGTTTGACCTAAGCGGTTTGTTTTTAGCGGTTTAACATTAGTGGTTTGGCTTAAGCGGTTTCACTCAAGCGGTATGTCTTCAGCGGGTTAATCTAAACGGTTTGATAAGAATCGGTTTAATAAGAAGCAGTTTGATAAAAAGCTGTTTGATTTAAGCGGTTTGACAATCCTGTGATTTGACCAATGCGATTTGACCACTGTCATTTGATCGAAAAACTATGTTTTGACTTTTACGGCTTGACTTCTTGCGGTTTTACCACTTGCGGCTTGACCAAAGTTTACTTTTTACGTCAAAACTTCAAACGGCCATAACTTATGAACCGTAACTCCGTTTTCAGCAAAATACCTATCAAAACAACCGGAACAGCCTAAACCAGTAGGAACCAGTTAGAACTAGTTAAGAACTGGATATTCTGGCCGAGAGTCAGTAAGAACCAGTTAGGAACTAGATATTCCAGCGAATAAATAGTTAGATCCAAATAGGAACTAGCTATTCCGGCTAAGAACCAGTACAAACCAGTTTGAACCAGATATGAACTAGCTATTTCAGCGATTTGATCTGATAATGGAAGTGATCTGTCAAGTTCTTGGATGCGGTTTGTCTAGATTCGTTGTATCGGAAGCGGTTTGACTTAAGCGGTTTGACATAAGCGGTTTGACTTAAGTGGTTTGACCTAAGCGGTTTGACTCAAGTGGTTTGTTTTTTGCGGTTTAACATAAGTGGTTTGACTTAAGCAGTTTCACTCAAGCGGTTTGTCTTCAGCGGTTTGATCTAAGCGGTTTGAGTTAAGCGGTTTGATGGGAAGCGGTTTGATAAAAAGCGGTTTGTATTCCAGCGGTTTGACAATCCTGCGATTTGACCAATGCGATTTGACCACCGTGATTTGATCAAAAAAACTGAGTTTTGACTTTTACGGTTTGACTACTTACGGTTTGACCACTTGTGGCTTGACCAAAGTTTACTTTTCACGTCAAAACTTCAAACGACCATAAGTTTTGAACCGTAACTCTGTTTTCAGCAAAATACCTGTCAAAATGACTGAAACAGCCTAAACCATTAGGAACCAGTTAGAACTAGTTGAGAACCGGATATTCCGGCCAAGAACTAGTCAGAACCTATTAGAACCAGTTAGGAACTAGCAATTCCAGTGAATAAATAGTTAGATCTAAGTAGGAACCAGCTATTCCGGCCAAGAACCAGTACAAACCAGTTGGAACCAGATACGAACTAGCTATTTCGGCGATTTGATCTGATAATGGAAGCAATTTGTCTAGTTCTTGGATGCGGTTTGTCTAGATTCGTTGTATCGAAAGTGGTTTAACTTAAGCGGTTTGACATAAGCGGTTTGACCTAAGCGGTTTGTTTTTAGCGGTTTAACATTAGTGGTTTGGCTTAAGCGGTTTCACTCAAGCGGTTTGTCTTCAGCGGGTTGATCTAAGCGGTTTGATAAGAAGCGGTTTGATAAGAAGCAGTTTGATAAAAAGCGGTTTGATTTAAGCGGTTTGACAATCCTGTGATTTGACCAATGCGATTTGACCACTGTCATTTGATCAAAAAACTATGTTTTGACTTTTACGGTTTGACTTCTTGCGGTTTTACCACTTGCGTCTTGACCAAAGTTTACTTTTTACGTCAAAACTTCAAACGGCCATAACTTATGAACCGTAACTCCGTTTTTCAGCAAAGTGCCTATCAAAACAACCGGAACAGCCTAAACCAGTAGGAACCAGTTAGAACTAGTTAAGAACTGGATATTCCGGCCGAGAGTCAGAAAGAACCAGTTAGGAACTAGCTATTCCAGCGAATAAATAGTTAGATCCAAATAGGAACTAGCTATTCCGGCTAAGAACCTGTACAAACCAGTTTGGACCGGATATGAACTAGCTATTTCAGCGATTTGATCTGATAATGGAAATGATCTGTCAAGTTCTTAGATGCGGTTTGTCTAGATTCGTTGTATCGGAAGCGGTTTGACTTAAGCGGTTTGACATAAGCGGTTTGACTTAAGTGGTTTGACCTAAGCGGTTTGACTCAAGTGGTTTGTTTTTAGCGGTTTAACATAAGTGGTTTGACTTAAGCAGTTTCACTCAAGCGGTTTGTCTTCAGCGGTTTGAGTTAAGCGGTTTGATGGGAAGCGGTTTGATAAAAAGCGGTTTGTATTCCAGCGGTTTGACAATCCTGCGATTTGACCAATACGATTTGACCACTGTGATTTGATCAAAAAAACTGAGTTTTGACTTTTACGGTTTGACTACTTACGGTTTGACCACTTGTGGCTTGACCAAAGTTTACTTTTCACGTCAAAATTTCAAACGGCCATAAGTTTTGAACCGTAACTCTGTTTTCAGCAAAATACCTGTCAAAATGACTGAAACAGCCTGAACCATTAGGAACCAGTTAGAACTAGTTGAGAACCGGATATTCCAGCCAAGAACCAGTAAGAACCTGTTAGAACCAGTTAGGAACTAGAAATTCCAGTGAATAAATAGTTAGATCTAAGTAGGAACCAGCTATTCCGGCCAAGAACCAGTACAAACCAGTTGGAACCAGATAAGAACTAGCTATTTCGGTGATTTGATCTGATAATGGAAGCAATTTGTCTAGTTCTTGGATGCGGTTTGTCTAGATTCGTTGTATCGAAAGTGGTTTAACTTAAGCGGTTTGACATAAGCGGTTTGTTTTTAGCGGTTTAACATTAGTGGTTTGGCTTAAGCGGTTTCACTCAAGCGGTTTGTCTTCCGCGGGTTGATCTAAGCGGTTTGATAAGAAGCGGTTTGATAAGAAGCAGTTTGATAAAAAGCGGTTTGATTTAAGCATTTTGACAATCCTGTGATTTGACCAATGCGATTTGACCACTGTCATTTGATCAAAAAACTATGTTTTGACTTTTACGGTTTGACTTCTTGCGGTTTTACCACTTGCGGCTTGACCAAAGTTTACTTTTTACGTCAAAACTTCAAACGGCCATAACTTATGAACCGTAACTCCGTTTTCAGCAAAATACCTATCAAAACAACCGGAACAGCCTAAACCAGTAGGAACCAGTCAGAACTAGTTAAGAACTGGATATTCCGGCTGAGAGTCAGTAAGAACCAGTTAGGAACTAGCTATTCCAGCGAATAAATAGTTAGATCCAAATAGGAACTAGCTATTCCGGCTAAGAACCAGTACAAACCAGTTTGAACCAGATATGAACTAGCTATTTCAGCGATTTGATCTGATAGTGGAAGTGATCTGTCAAGTTCTTGGATGCGGTTTGTTTAGATTCGTTGTATCGGAAGCGGTTTGACATAAGCGGTTTGTCTTAAGTGGTTTGACCTAAGCGGTTTGACTCAAGTGGTTTGTTTTTAGCGGTTTAACATAAATGGTTTGATTTAAGCAGTTTCACTCAAGCGGTTTGTCTTCAGCGGTTTGGTCTAAGCGGTTTGAGTTAAGCGGTTTGATGGGAAGCGGTTTGATAAAAAGCGGTTTATATTCCAGCGGTTTGACAATCCTGCGATTTGACCAATGCGATTTGACCACTGTGATTTGATCAAAAAAACTGAGTTTTGACTTTTACGGTTTGACTACTTACGGTTTGACCACTTGTGGCTTGACCAAAGTTTACTTTCACGTCAAAACTTCAAACGGCCATAAGTTTTGAACCGTAACTCTGTTTTCAGCAAAATACCTGTCAAAATGACTGAAACAGCCTAAACCATTAGGAACCAGTTAGAACTAGTTGAGAACCGGATATTCCGGCCAAGAATCAGTAAGAACCTGTTAGAACCAGTTAGGAACTAGCAATTCCAGCGAATAAATAGTTAGATCTAAGTAGGAACCAGCTATTCCGGCCAAGAACCAGTACAAACCAGTTGGAACCAGATAAGAACTAGCTATTTCGGCGATTTGATCTGATAATGGAAGCAATTTGTCTAGTTCTTGGATGCGGTTTGTCTAGATTCGTTGTATCGAAAGTGGTTTAACTTAAGCGGTTTGACATAAGCGGTTTGACCTAAGCGGTTTGTTTTTAGCGGTTTAACATTAGTGGTTTGGCTTAAGCGGTTTCACTCAGGCGGTTTGTCTTCAGCGGGTTGATCTAAGCGGTTTGATAAGAAGCGGTTTGATAAGAAGCAGTTTGATAAAAAGCGGTTTGATTTAAGCGGTTTGACAATCCTGTGATTTGACCAATGCGATTTGACCACTGTCATTTGATCAAAAAACTATGTTTTGACTTTTACGGTTTGACTTCTTGCGGTTTTACCACTTGCGGCTTGACCAAAGTTTACTTTTTACGTCAAAACTTCAAACGGCCATAACTTATGAACCGTAACTCCGTTTTCAGCAAAATACCTATCAAAACAACCGGAACAGCCTAAACCAGTAGGAACCAGTTAGAACTAGATATTCCGGCTGAGAGTCAGTAAGAACCAGTTAAGAACTAGCTATTCCAGCGAATAAATAGTTAGATCCAAATAGGAACTAGCTATTCCGGCTAAGAACCAGTACAAACCAGTTTGAACCAGATATGAACTAGCTATTTCAGTGATTTGATCTGATAATGGAAGTGATCTGTCAAGTTCTTGGATGCGGTTTGTCTAGATTCGTTGTATCGGAAGCGGTTTGACTTAAGCGGTTTGACATAAGCGGTTTGACTTAAGTGGTTTGACCTAAGCGGTTTGACTTAAGTGGTTTGTTTTTAGCGGTTTAACATAAGTGGTTTGACTTAAGCAGTTTCACTCAAGCGGTTTGTCTTCAGCGGTTTGATCTAAGCGGTTTGAGTTAAGCGGTTTGATAAAAAGCGGTTTGTATTCCAGCGGTTTGACAATCCTGCGATTTGACCACTATGATTTGATCAAAAAAACTGAGTTTTGACTTTTACGGTTTGACTACTTACGGTTTGTCCACTTGTGGCTTGACCAAAGTTTACTTTTCACGTCAAAACTTCAAACGGCCATAAGTTTTGAACCGTAACTCTGTTTTCAGCAAAATACCTGTCAAAATGACCGAAACAGCCTAAACCATTAGGAACCAGTTAGAACTAGTTGAGTACTGGATATTCCGGCCAAGAACCAGTAAGAACATGTTAGAACCAGTTAGGAACTAGCAATTCCAGCGAATAAATAGTTAGATCTAAGTAGGAACCAGCTATTCCGGCCAAGAACCAGTACAAACCAGTTGGAACCAGATAAGAACTAGCTATTTCGGCGATTTGATCTGATAATGGAAGCAATTTGTCTAGTTCTTGGATGAGGTTTGTCTAGATTCGTTGTATCGAAAGTGGTTTAACTTAAGCGGTTTGACATAAGCGGTTTGACCTAAGCGGTTTGTTTTTAGCGGTTTAACATTAGTGGTTTGGCTTAAGCGGTTTCACTCAAGCGGTATGTCTTCAGCGGGTTGATCTAAGCGGTTTGATAAGAATCGGTTTGATAAGAAGCAGTTTGATAAAAAGCGGTTTGATTTAAGCGGTTTGACAATCCTGTGATTTGACCAATGCGATTTGACCACTGTCATTTGATCAAAAAACTATGTTTTGACTTTTACGGCTTGACTTCTTGCGGTTTTACCACTTGCGGCTTGACCAAAGTTTACTTTTTACGTCAAAACTTCAAACGGCCATAACTTATGAACCGTAACTCCGTTTTCAGCAAAATACCTATCAAAACAACCGGAACAGCCTAAACCAGTAGGAACCAGTTAGAACTAGTTAAGAACTAGATATTCCGGCCGAGAGTCAGTAAGAACTAGTTAGGAACTAGCTATTCCAGCGAATAAATAGTTAGATCCAAATAGGAACTAGCTATTCCGGCTAAGAACCAGTACAAACCAGTTTGAACCAGATATGAACTAGCTATTTCAGCGATTTGATCTGATAATGGAAGTGATCTGTCAAGTTCTTGGATGCGGTTTGTCTAGATTCGTTGTATCGGAAGCGGTTTGACTTAAGCGGTTTAACATAAGCGGTTTGACTTAAGTGGTTTGACCTAAGCGGTTTGACTCAAGTGGTTTGTATTTAGCGGTTTAACATAAGTGGTTTGACTTAAGCAGTTTCACTCAAGCGGTTTGTCTTCAGCGGTTTGATCTAAGCGGTTTGAGTTAAGCGGTTTGATGGGAAGCGGTTTGATAAAAAGCGGTTTGTATTCCAGCGGTTTGACAATCCTGCGATTTGACCACTGTGATTTGATCAAAAATACTGAGTTTTGACTTTTACGGTTTGACTACTTACGGTTTGACCACTTGTGGCTTGACCAAAGTTTACTTTTCACGTCAAAACTTCAAACGGCCATAAGTTTTGAACCGTAACTCTGTTTTCAGCAAAATACCTGTCAAAATAACTGAAACAGCCTAAACCATTAGGAACCAGTTAGAACTAGTTGAGAACCGGATATTCTGGCCAAGAACTAGTAAGAACCTATTAGAACCAGTTAGGAACTAGCAATTCCAGCGAATAAATAGTTAGATCTAAGTAGGAACCAGCTATTCCGGCCAAGAACCAGTACAAACCAGTTGGAACCAGATAAGAACTAGCTATTTCGGAGATTTGATCTGACAATGGAAGCAATTTGTCTAGTTCTTGGATGCGGTTTGTCTAGATTCGTTGTATCGAAAGTGGTTTAACTTAAGCGGTTTGACATAAGCGGTTTGACCTAAGCGGTTTGTTTTTAGCGGTTTAACATTAGTGGTTTGGCTTAAGCGGTTTCACTCAGGCGGTTTTTCTTCAGCGGGTTGATCTAAGCGGTTTGATAAGAAGCGGTTTGATAAGAAGCAGTTTGATAAAAAGCGGTTTGATTTAAGCGGTTTGACAATCCTGTGATTTGACCAATGCGATTTGACCACTGTCATTTGATCAAAAAACTATGTTTTGACTTTTACGGTTTGACTTCTTGCGGTTTTACCACTTGCGGCTTGACCAAAGTTTACTTTTTACGTCAAAACTTCAAACGGCCATAACTTATGAACCGTAACTCCGTTTTCAGCAAAATACCTATCAAAACAACCGGAACAGCCTAAACCAGTAGGAACCAGTTAGAACTGGATATTCCAGCCGAGAGTCAGTAAGAACCAGTTAAGAACTAGCTATTCCAGCGAATAAATAGTTAGATCCAAATAGGAACTAGCTATTCCGGCTAAGAACCAGTACAAACCAGTTTGAACCAGATATGAACTAGCTATTTCAGTGATTTGATCTGATAATGGAAGTGATCTGTCAAGTTCTTGGATGCGGTTTGTCTAGATTCGTTGTATCGGAAGCGGTTTGACTTAAGCGGTTTGACATAAGCGGTTTGACTTAAGTGGTTTGACCTAAGCGGTTTGACTTAAGTGGTTTGTTTTTAGCGGTTTAACATAAGTGGTTTGACTTAAGCAGTTTCACTCAAGCGGTTTGTCTTCAGCGGTTTGATCTAAGCGGTTTGAGTTAAGCGGTTTGATAAAAAGTGGTTTGTATTCCAGCGGTTTGACAATCCTGTGATTTGACCACTGTGATTTGATCAAAAAAATTGAGTTTTGACTTTTACGGTTTGACTACTTACGGTTTGACCACTTGTGGCTTGACCAAAGTTTACTTTTCACGTCAAAACTTCAAACGGCCATAAGTTTTGAACCGTAACTCTGTTTTCAGCAAAATACCTGTCAAAATGACCGAAACAGCCTAAACCATTAGGAACCAGTTAGAACTAGTTGAGTACCGGATATTCCGGCCAAGAACCAGTAAGAACATGTTAGAACCAGTTAGGAACTAGCAATTCCAGCGAATAAATAGTTAGATCTAAGTAGGAACCAGCTATTCCGGCCAAGAACCAGTACAAACCAGTTGGAACCAGATAAGAACTAGCTATTTCGGCGATTTGATCTGATAATGGAAGCAATTTGTCTAGTTCTTGGATGAGGTTTGTCTAGATTCGTTGTATCGAAAGTGGTTTAACTTAAGCGGTTTGACATAAGCGGTTTGACCTAAGCGGTTTGTTTTTAGCGGTTTAACATTAGTGGTTTGGCTTAAGCGGTTTCACTCAAGCGGTATGTCTTCAGCGGGTTGATCTAAGCGGTTTGATAAGAATCGGTTTGATAAGAAGCAGTTTGATAAAAAGCTGTTTGATTTAAGCGGTTTGACAATCCTGTGATTTGACCAATGCGATTTGACCACTGTCATTTGATCAAAAAACAATGTTTTGACTTTTACGGCTTGACTTCTTGCGGTTTTACCACTTGCGGCTTGACCAAAGTTTACTTTTTACGTCAAAACTTCAAACGGCCATAACTTATGAACCGTAACTCCGTTTTCAGCAAAATACCTATCAAAACAACCGGAACAGCCTAAATCAGTAGGAACCAGTTAGAACTAGTTAAGAACTAGATATTCCGGCCGAGAGTCAAGAAGAACCAGTTAGGAACTAGCTATTCCAGCGAATAAATAGTTAGATCCAAATAGGAACTAGCTATTCCGGCTAAGAACCAGTACAAACCAGTTTGAACCAGATATGAACTAGCTATTTCAGCGATTTGATCTGATAATGGAAGTGATCTGTCAAGTTCTTGGATGCGGTTTGTCTAGATTCGTTGTATCGGAAGCGGTTTGACTTAAGCGGTTTAACATAAGCGGTTTGACTTAAGTGGTTTGACCTAAGCGGTTTGACTCAAGTGGTTTGTATTTAGCGGTTTAACATAAGTGGTTTGACTTAAGCAGTTTCACTCAAGCGGTTTGTCTTCAGCGGTTTGATCTAAGCGGTTTGAGTTAAGCGGTTTGATGGGAAGCGGTTTGATAAAAAGCGGTTTGTATTCCAGCGGTTTGACAATCCTGCGATTTGACCACTGTGATTTGATCAAAAAAACTGAGTTTTGACTTTTACGGTTTGACTACTTACGGTTTGACCACTTGTGGCTTGACCAAAGTTTACTTTCACGTCAAAACTTCAAACGGCCATAAGTTTTGAACCGTAACTCTGTTTTCAGCAAAATACCTGTCAAAATGACCGAAACAGCCTAAACCATTAGGAACCAGTTAGAACTAGTTGAGAACCGGATATTCCGGCCAAGAATCAGTAAGAACCTGTTAGAACCAGTTAGGAACTAGCAATTCCAGCGAATAAATAGTTAGATCTAAGTAGGAACCAGCTATTCCGGCCAAGAACCAGTACAAACCAGTTGGAACCAGATAAGAACTAGCTATTTCGGCGATTTGATCTGATAATGGAAGCAATTTGTCTAGTTCTTGGATGCGGTTTGTCTAGATTCGTTGTATCGAAAGTGGTTTAACTTAAGCGGTTTGACATAAGCGGTTTGACCTAAGCGGTTTGTTTTTAGCGGTTTAACATTAGTGGTTTGGCTTAAGCGGTTTCACTCAGGCGGTTTTTCTTCAGCGGGTTGATCTAAGCGGTTTGATAAGAAGCGGTTTGATAAGAAGCAGTTTGATAAAAAGCGGTTTGATTTAAGCGGTTTGACAATCCTGTGATTTGACCAATGCGATTTGACCACTGTCATTTGATCAAAAAACTATGTTTTGACTTTTACGGTTTGACTTCTTGCGGTTTTACCACTTGCGGCTTGACCAAAGTTTACTTTTTACGTCAAAACTTCAAACGGCCATAACTTATGAACCGTAACTCCGTTTTCAGCAAAATACCTATCAAAACAACCGGAACAGCCTAAACCAGTAGGAACCAGTTAGAACTGGATATTCCGGCCGAGAGTCAGTAAGAACCAGTTAAGAACTAGCTATTCCAGCGAATAAATAGTTAGATCCAAATAGGAACTAGCTATTCCGGCTAAGAACCAGTACAAACCAGTTTGAACCAGATATGAACTAGCTATTTCAGTGATTTGATCTGATAATGGAAGTGATCTGTCAAGTTCTTGGATGCGGTTTGTCTAGATTCGTTGTATCGGAAGCGGTTTGACTTAAGCGGTTTGACATAAGCGGTTTGACTTAAGTGGTTTGACCTAAGCGGTTTGACTTAAGTGGTTTGTTTTTAGCGGTTTAACATAAGTGGTTTGACTTAAGCAGTTTCACTCAAGCGGTTTGTCTTCAGCGGTTTGATCTAAGCGGTTTGAGTTAAGCGGTTTGATAAAAAGCGGTTTGTATTCCAGCGGTTTGACAATCCTGCGATTTGACCAATGCGATTTGACCACTGTGATTTGATCAAAAAAACTGAGTTTTGACTTTTACGGTTTGACTACTTACGGTTTGTCCACTTGTGGCTTGACCAAAGTTTACTTTTCACGTCAAAACTTCAAACGGCCATAAGTTTTGAACCGTAACTCTGTTTTCAGCAAAATACCTGTCAAAATGACCGAAACATCCTAAACCATTAGGAACCAGTTAGAACTAGTTGAGTACCAGATATTCCGGCCAAGAACCAGTAAGAACATGTTAGAACCAGTTAGGAACTAGCAATTCCAGCGAATAAATAGTTAGATCTAAGTAGGAACCAGCTATTCCGGCCAAGAACCAGTACAAACCAGTTGGAACCAGATAAGAACTAGCTATTTCGGCGATTTGATCTGATAATGGAAGCAATTTGTCTAGTTCTTGGATGAGGTTTGTCTAGATTCGTTGTATCGAAAGTGGTTTAACTTAAGCGGTTTGACATAAGCGGTTTGACCTAAGCGGTTTGTTTTTAGCGGTTTAACATTAGTGGTTTGGCTTAAGCGGTTTCACTCAAGCGGTATGTCTTCAGCGGGTTGATCTAAGCGGTTTGATAAGAATCGGTTTGATAAGAAGCAGTTTGATAAAAAGCTGTTTGATTTAAGCGGTTTGACAATCCTGTGATTTGACCAATGCGATTTGACCACTGTCATTTGATCGAAAAACTATGTTTTGACTTTTACGGCTTGACTTCTTGCGGTTTTACCACTTGCGGCTTGACCAAAGTTTACTTTTTACGTCAAAACTTCAAACGGCCATAACTTATGAACCGTAACTCCGTTTTCAGCAAAATACCTATCAAAACAACCGGAACAGCCTAAACCAGTAGGAACCAGTTAGAACTAGTTAAGAACAAGATATTCCGGCCGAGAGTCAGTAAGAACCAGTTAGGAACTAGCTATTCCAGCGAATAAATAGTTAGATCCAAATAGGAACTAGCTATTCCGGCTAAGAACCAGTACAAACCAGTTTGAACCAGATATGAACTAGCTATTTCAGCGATTTGATCTGATAATGGAAGTGATCTGTCAAGTTCTTGGATGCGGTTTGTCTAGATTCGTTGTATCGGAAGCGGTTTGACTTAAGCGGTTTAACATAAGCGGTTTGACTTAAGTGGTTTGACCTAAGCGGTTTGACTCAAGTGGTTTGTTTTTAGCGGTTTAACATAAGTGGTTTGACTTAAGCAGTTTCACTCAAGCGGTTTGTCTTCAGCGGTTTGATCTAAGCGGTTTGAGTTAAGCGGTTTGATAGGAAGCGGTTTGATAAAAAGCGGTTTGTATTCCAGCGGTTTGACAATCCTGCGATTTGACCACTGTGATTTGATCAAAAATACTGAGTTTTTACTTTTACGGTTTGACTACTTACGGTTTGACCACTTGTGGCTTGACCAAAGTTTACTTTTCACGTCAAAACTTCAAACGGCCATAAGTTTTGAACCGTAACTCTGTTTTCAGCAAAATACCTGTCAAAATGACCGAAACAGCCTAAACCATTAGGAACAAGTTAGAACTAGTTGAGTACCGGATATTCCGGCCAAGAACCAGTAAGAACCTGTTAGAACCAGTTAGGAACTTGCAATTCCAGCGAATAAATAGTTAGATCTAAGTAGGAACCAGCTATTCCGGCCAAGAACCAGTACAAACCAGTTGGAACCAGATAAGAACTAGCTATTTCGGCGATTTGATCTGATAATGGAAGCAATTTGTCTAGTTCTTGGATGCGGTTTGTCTAGATTCGTTGTATCGAAAGTGGTTTAACTTAAGCGGTTTGACATAAGCGGTTTGACCTAAGCGGTTTGTTTTTAGCGGTTTAACATTAGTGGTTTGGCTTAAGCGGTTTGACTCAAGCGGTTTGTCTTCAGCGGGTTGATCTAAGCGGTTTGATAAGAAGCGGTTTGATAAGAAGCAGTTTGATAAAAAGCGGTTTGATTTAAGCGGTTTGACAATCCTGTGATTTGACCAATGCGATTTGACCACTGTCATTTGATCAAAAAACTATGTTTTGACTTTTACGGTTTGACTTCTTGCGGCTTGACCAAAGTTTACTTTTTACGTCAAAACTTCAAACGGCCATAACTTATGAACCGTAACTCCGTTTTCAGCAAAATACCTATCAAAACAACCGGAACAGCCTAAACCAGTAGGAACCAGTTAGAACTAGTTAAGAACTGGATATTCCGGCCGAGAGTCAGTAAGAACCAGTTAGGAACTAGATATTCCAGCGAATAAATAGTTAGATCCAAATAGGAACTAGCTATTCCGGCTAAGAACCAGTACAAACCAGTTTGAACCAGATATGAACTAGCTATTTCAGCGATTTGATCTGATAATGGAAGTGATCTGTCAAGTTCTTGGATGCGGTTTGTCTAGATTCGTTGTATCGGAAGCGGTTTGACTTAAGCGGTTTGACATAAGCGGTTTGACTTAAGTGGTTTGACCTAAGCGGTTTGACTCAAGTGGTTTGTTTTTTGCGGTTTAACATAAGTGGTTTGACTTAAGTAGTTTCACTCAAGCGGTTTGTCTTCAGCGGTTTGATCTAAGCGGTTTGAGTTAAGCGGTTTGATGGGAAGCGGTTTGATAAAAAGCGGTTTGTATTCCAGCGGTTTGACAATCCTGCGATTTGACCAATGCGATTTGACCACCGTGATTTGATCAAAAAAACTGAGTTTTGACTTTTACGGTTTGACTACTTACGGTTTGACCACTTGTGGCTTGACCAAAGTTTACTTTTCACGTCAAAACTTCAAACGACCATAAGTTTTGAACCGTAACTCTGTTTTCAGCAAAATACCTGTCAAAATGACTGAAACAGCCTAAACCATTAGGAACCAGTTAGAACTAGTTGAGAACCGGATATTCCGGCCAAGAACTAGTCAGAACCTATTAGAACCAGTTAGGAACTAGCAATTCCAGTGAATAAATAGTTAGATCTAAGTAGGAACCAGCTATTCCGGCCAAGAACCAGTACAAACCAGTTGGAACCAGATACGAACTAGCTATTTCGGCGATTTGATCTGATAATGGAAGCAATTTGTCTAGTTCTTGGATGCGGTTTGTCTAGATTCGTTGTATCGAAAGTGGTTTAACTTAAGCGGTTTGACATAAGCGGTTTGACCTAAGCGGTTTGTTTTTAGCGGTTTAACATTAGTGGTTTGGCTTAAGCGGTTTCACTCAAGCGGTTTGTCTTCAGCGGGTTGATCTAAGCGGTTTGATAAGAAGCGGTTTGATAAGAAGCAGTTTGATAAAAAGCGGTTTGATTTAAGCGGTTTGACAATCCTGTGATTTGACCAATGCGATTTGACCACTGTCATTTGATCAAAAAAACTATGTTTTGACTTTTACAATTTGACTTCTTGCGGTTTTACCACTTGCGGCTTGACCAAAGTTTACTTTTTACGTCAAAACTTCAAACGGACATAACTTATGAACCGTAACTCCGTTTTCAGCAAAATACCTATCAAAACAACCGGAACAGCCTAAACCAGTAGGAACCAGTTAGAACTAGTTAAGAACTGGATATTCCGGCCGAGAGTCAGAAAGAACCAGTTAGGAACTAGCTATTCCAGCGAATAAATAGTTAGATCCAAATAGGAACTAGCTATTCCGGCTAAGAACCTGTACAAACCAGTTTGGACCAGATATGAACTAGCTATTTCAGCGATTTGATCTGATAATGGAAATGATCTGTCAAGTTCTTAGATGCGGTTTGTCTAGATTCGTTGTATCGGAAGCGGTTTGACTTAAGCGGTTTGACATAAGCGGTTTGACTTAAGTGGTTTGACCTAAGCGGTTTGACTCAAGTGGTTTGTTTTTAGCGGTTTAACATAAGTGGTTTGACTTAAGCAGTTTCACTCAAGCGGTTTGTCTTCAGCGGTTTGAGTTAAGCGGTTTGATGGGAAGCGGTTTGATAAAAAGCGGTTTGTATTCCAGCGGTTTGACAATCCTGCGATTTGACCAATGCGATTTGACCACTGTGATTTGATCAAAAAAACTGAGTTTTGACTTTTACGGTTTGACTACTTACGGTTTGACCACTTGTGGCTTGACCAAAGTTTACTTTTCACGTCAAAATTTCAAACGGCCATAAGTTTTGAACCATAACTCTGTTTTCAGCAAAATACCTGTCAAAATGACTGAAACAGCCTGAACCATTAGGAACCAGTTAGAACTAGTTGAGAACCGGATATTCCGGCCAAGAACCAGTAAGAACCTGTTAGAACCAGTTAGGAACTAGAAATTCCAGTGAATAAATAGTTAGATCTAAGTAGGAACCAGCTATTCCGGCCAAGAACCAGTACAAACCAGTTGGAACCAGATAAGAACTAGCTATTTCGGTGATTTGATCTGATAATGGAAGCAATTTGTCTAGTTCTTGGATGCGGTTTGTCTAGATTCGTTGTATCGAAAGTGGTTTAACTTAAGCGGTTTGACATAAGCGGTTTGTTTTTAGCGGTTTAACATTAGTGGTTTGGCTTAAGCGGTTTCACTCAAGCGGTTTGTCTTCGGCGGGTTGATCTATGCGGTTTGATAAGAAGCGGTTTGATAAGAAGCAGTTTGATAAAAAGCGGTTTGATTTAAGCATTTTGACAATCCTGTGATTTGACCAATGCGATTTGACCACTGTCATTTGATCAAAAAACTATGTTTTGACTTTTACGGTTTGACTTCTTGCGGTTTTACCACTTGCGGCTTGACCAAAGTTTACTTTTTACGTCAAAACTTCAAACGGCCATAACTTATGAACCGTAACTCCATTTTCAGCAAAATACCTATCAAAACAACCGGAACAGCCTAAACCAGTAGGAACCATTCAGAACTAGTTAAGAACTGGATATTCTGGCCAAGAGTCAGTAAGAACCAGTTAGGAACTAGCTATTCCAGCGAATAAATAGTTAGATCCAAATAGGAACTAGCTATTCCGGCTAAGAACCAGTACAAACCAGTTTGAACCAGATATGAACTAGCTATTTCAGCGATTTGATCTGATAATGGAAGTGATCTGTCAAGTTCTTGGATGCGGTTTGTCTTGATTCGTTGTATCGGAAGCGGTTTGACATAAGCGGTTTGTCTTAAGTGGTTTGACCTAAGCGGTTTGACTCAAGTGGTTTGTTTTTAGCGGTTTAACATAAATGGTTTGACTTAAGCAGTTTCACTCAAGCGGTTTGTCTTTAGCGGTTTGATCTAAGCGGTTTGAGTTAAGCGGTTTGATGGGAAGTGGTTTGATAAAAAGCGGTTTGTATTCCAGCGGTTTGACAATCCTGCGATTTGACCAATGCGATTTGACCACTGTGATTTGATCAAAAAAACTGAGTTTTGACTTTTACGGTTTGACTACTTACGGTTTGACCACTTGTGGCTTGACCAAAGTTTACTTTCACGTCAAAACTTCAAACGGCCATAAGTTTTGAACCGTAACTCTGTTTTCAGCAAAATACCTGTCAAAATGACCGAAACAGCCTAAACCATTAGGAACCAGTTAGAACTAGTTGAGAACCGGATATTCCGGCCAAGAATCAGTAAGAACCTGTTAGAACCAGTTAGGAACTAGCAATTCCAGCGAATAAATAGTTAGATCTAAGTAGGAACCAGCTATTCCGGCCAAGAACCAGTACAAACCAGTTGGAACCAGATAAGAACTAGCTATTTCGGCGATTTGATCTGATAATGGAAGCAATTTGTCTAGTTCTTGGATGCGGTTTGTCTAGATTCGTTGTATCGAAAGTGGTTTAACTTAAGCGGTTTGACATAAGCGGTTTGACCTAAGCGGTTTGTTTTTAGCGGTTTAACATTAGTGGTTTGGCTTAAGCGGTTTCACTCAGGCGGTTTTTCTTCAGCGGGTTGATCTAAGCGGTTTAATAAGAAGCGGTTTGATAAGAAGCAGTTTGATAAAAAGCGGTTTGATTTAAGCGGTTTGACAATCCTGTGATTTGACCAATGCGATTTGACCACTGTCATTTGATCAAAAAACTATGTTTTGACTTTTACGGTTTGACTTCTTGCGGTTTTACCACTTGCGGCTTGACCAAAGTTTACTTTTTACGTCAAAACTTCAAACGGCCATAACTTATGAACCGTAACTCCGTTTTCAGCAAAATACCTATCAAAACAACCGGAACAGCCTAAACCAGTAGGAACCAGTTAGAACTGGATATTCCGGCCGAGAGTCAGTAAGAACCAGTTAAGAACTAGCTATTCCAGCGAATAAATAGTTAGATCCAAATAGGAACTAGCTATTCCGGCTAAGAACCAGTACAAACCAGTTTGAACCAGATATGAACTAGCTATTTCAGTGATTTGATCTGATAATGGAAGTGATCTATCAAGTTCTTGGATGCGGTTTGTCTAGATTCGTTGTATCGGAAGCGGTTTGACTTAAGCGGTTTGACATAAGCGGTTTGACTTAAGTGGTTTGACCGAAGCGGTTTGACTTAAGTGGTTTGTTTTTAGCGGTTTAACATAAGTGGTTTGACTTAAGCAGTTTCACTCAAGCGGTTTGTCTTCAGCGGTTTGATCTAAGCGGGTTGAGTTAAGCGGTTTGATAAAAAGCGGTTTGTATTCCAGCGGTTTGACAATCCTGCGATTTGACCAATGCGATTTGACCACTGTGATTTGATCAAAAAAACTGAGTTTTGACTTTTACGGTTTGACTACTTACGGTTTGACCACTTGTGGCTTGACCAAAGTTTACTTTTCACGTCAAAACTTCAAACGGCCATAAGTTTTGAACCGTAACTCTGTTTTCAGTAAATACCTGTCAAAATGACCGAAACAGCCTAAACCATTAGGAACCAGTTAGAACTAGTTGAGAACCGGATATTCCGGCCAAGAACCAGTAAGAACCTGTTAGAACCAGTTAGGAACTAGCAATTCCAGCGATTAAATAGTTAGATCTAAGTAGGAACCAGCTAATCCGGCCAAGAACCAGTACAAACCAGTTGGAACCAGATAAGAACTAGCTATTTCGGCGATTTGATCTGATAATGGAAGCAATTTGTCTAGTTCTTGGATGCGGTTTGTCTAGATTCGTTGTATCGAAAGTGGTTTAACTTAAGCGGTTTGACATAAGCGGTTTGACCTAAGCGGTTTGTTTTTAGCGGTTTAACATTAGTGGTTCGGCTTAAGCGGTTTCACTCAAGCGGTTTGTCTTCAGCGGGTTGATCTAAGCGGTTTGATAAGAAGCAGTTTGATAGAAAGTGGTTTGATTTAAGCGGTTTGACAATCCTGTGATTTGACCAATGCGATTTGACCACTGTCATTTGATCAAAAAACTATGTTTTGACTTTTACGGTTTGACTTCTTGCGGTTTTACCACTTGCGGTTTGACCAAAGTTTACTTTTTACGTCAAAACTTCAAACGGCCATAACTTATGAACCGTAACTCCGTTTTCAGCAAAATACCTATCAAAACAACCGGAACAGCCTAAACCAGTAGGAACCAGTTAGAACTAGTTAAGAACTGGATATTTCGGCCGAGAGTCAGTAAGAACCAGTTAGGAACTAGCTATTCCAGCGAATAAATAGTTAGATCCAAATAGGAACTAGCTATTCCGGCTAAGAACCAGTACAAACCAGTTTGAAACAGATATGAACTAGCTATTTCAGCGATTTGATCTGATAATGGAAGTGATCTGTCAAGTTCTTGGATGCGGTTGGTCTAGATTCGTTGTATCGGAAGCGGTTTGACTTAAGCGGTTTGACATAAGCGGTTTGACTTAAGTGGTTTGACCTAAGCGGTTTGACTCAAGTGGTTTGTTTTTAGCGGTTTAACATAAGTGGTTTGACTTAAGCAGTTGCACTCAAACGGTTTGTCTTCAGCGGTTTGATCTAAGCGGTTTGAGTTAAGCGGTTGATGGGAAGCGGGTTGATAAAAAGCGGTTTGTATTCCAGCGGTTTGACAATCCTGCGATTTGACCAATGCGATTTGACCACTGTGATTTGATCAAAAAAACTGAGTTTTGACTTTTACGGTTTGACTACTTACGGTTTGACCACTTGTGGCTTGACCAAAGTTTACTTTTCACGTCAAAACTTCAAACGGCCATAAGTTTTGAACCGTAACTCTGTTTTCAGTAAATACCTGTCAAAATGACCGAAACAGCCTAAACCATTAGGAACCAGTTAGAACTAGTTGAGAACCGGATATTCCGGCCAAGAACCAGTAAGAACCTGTTAGAACCAGTTAGGAACTAGCAATTCCAGCGAATAAATAGTTAGATCTAAGTCGGAACCAGCTATTCCGGCCAAGAACCAGTACAAACCAGTTGGAACCAGATAAGAACTAGCTATTTCGGCGATTTGATCTGATAATGGAAGCAATTTGTCTAGTTCTTGGATGCGGTTTGTCTAGATTCGTTGTATCGAAAGTGGTTTAACTTAAGCGGTTTGACATAAGCGGTTTGTTTTTAGCGGTTTAACATTAGTGGTTCGGCTTAAGCGGTTTCACTCAAGCGGTTTGTCTTCAGCGGGTTGATCTAAGCGGTTTGATAAGAAGCGGTTTGATAAGAAGCAGTTTGATAGAAAGTGGTTTGATTTAAGCGGTTTGACAATCTTGTGATTTGACCAATGCAATTTGACCACTGTCATTTGATCAAAAAACTATGTTTTGACTTTTACGGTTTGACTTCTTGCGGTTTTACCACTTGCGGCTTGACCAAAGTTTACTTTTTACGTCAAAACTTCAAACGGCCATAACTTATGAACCGTAACTCCGTTTTCAGCAAAATACCTATCAAAACAACCGGAACAGCCTAAACAAGTAGGAACCAGTTAGAACTGGATATTCTGGCCAAGAGTCAGTAAGAACCAGTTAGGAACTAGCTATTCCAGCGAATAAATAGTTAGATCCAAATAGGAACTAGCTATTCCGGCTAAGAACCAGTACAAACCAGTTTGAACCAGATATGAACTAGCTATTTCAGCGATTTGATCTGATAATGGATTTGATCTGTCAAGTTCTTGGATGCGGTTGGTCTAGATTCGTTGTATCGGAAGCGGTTTGACTTAAGCGGTTTGACATAAGCGGTTTGACTTAAGTGGTTTGACCTAAGCGGTTTGACTCAAGTGGTTTGTTTTTAGCGGTTTAACATAAGTGGTTTGACTTAAGCAGTTGCACTCAAGCGGTTTGTCTTCAGCGGTTTGATCTAAGCGGTTTGAGTTAAGCGGTTTGATGGGAAGCGGTTTGATAAAAAGCGGTTTGTATTCCAGCGGTTTGACAATCCTGCGATTGGACCAATGCGATTTGACCACTGTGATTTGATCAAAAAAACTGAGTTTTGACTTTTACGGTTTGACTACTTACGGTTTGACCACTTGTGGCTTGACCAAAGTTTACTTTTCACGTCAAAACTTCAAACGGCTATAAGTTTTGAACCGTAACTCTGTTTTCAGTAAATTCCTGTCAAAATGACCGAAACAGCCTAAACCATTAGGAACCAGTTAGAACTAGTTGAGAACCGGATATTCCGGCCAAGAACCAGTAAGAACCTGTTAGAACCAGTTAGGAACTAGCAATTCCAGCGAATAAATAGTTAGATCTAAGTAGGAACCAGCTATTCCGGCCAAGAACCAGTACAAACCAGTTGGAACCAGATAAGAACTAGCTATTTCGGCGATTTGATCTGATAATGGAAGCAATTTGTCTAGTTCTTGGATGCGGTTTGTCTAGATTCGTTGTATCGAAAGTGGTTTAACTTAAGCGGTTTGACATAAGCGGTTTGACCTAAGCGGTTTGTTTTTAGTGGTTTAACATTAGTGGTTCGGCTTAAGCGGTTTCACTCAAGCGGTTTGTCTTCAGCGGGTTGATCTAAGCGGTTTGATAAGAAGCGGTTTGATAAGAAGCAGTTTGATAGAAAGTTGTTTGATTTAAGCGGTTTGACAATCCTGTGATTTGACCAATGCGATTTGACCACTGTCATTTGATCAAAAAACTATGTTTTGACTTTTACGGTTTGACTTCTTGCGGTTTTACCACTTGCGGCTTGACCAAAGTTTACTTTTTACGTCAAAACTTCAAACGGCCATAACTTATGAACCGTAACTCCGTTTTCAGCAAAATACCTATCAAAACAACCGGAACAGCCTAAACCAGTAGGAACCAATTAGAACTAGTTAAGAACTGGATATTCCGGCCGAGAGTCAGTAAGAACCAGTTAGGAACTAGCTATTCCAGCGAATAAATAGTTAGATCCAAATAGGAACTAGCTATTCCGGATAAGAACCAGTACAAACCAGTTTGAACCAGATATGAACTAGATATTTCAGCGATTTGATCTGATAATGGAAGTGATCTGTCAAGTTCTTGGATGCGGTTGGTCTAGATTCGTTGTATCGGAAGCGGTTTGACTTAAGCGGTTTGACATAAGCTGTTTGACTTAAGTGGTTTGACCTAAGCGGTTTGACTCAAGTGGTTTGTTTTTAGCGGTTTAACATAAGTGGTTTGACTTAAGCAGTTGCACTCAAGCGGTTTGTCTTCAGCGGTTTGATCTAAGCGGTTTGAGTTAAGCGGTTTGATGGGAAGCGGTTTGATAAAAAACGGTTTGTATTCCAGCGGTTTGACAATCCTGCGATTTGACCAATGCGATTTGACCACTGTGATTTGATCAAAAAAACTGAGTTTTGACTTTTACGGTTTGACTACTTACGGTTTGACCACTTGTGGCTTGACCAAAGTTTACTTTTCACGTCAAAACTTCAAACGGCCATAAGTTTTGAACCGTAACTCTGTTTTCAGCAAAATACCTGTCAAAATGACCGAAACAGCCTAAACCATTAGGAACCAGTTAGAACTAGTTGAGAACCGGATATTCCGACCAAGAACTAGTAAGAACCTGTTAGAACCAGTTAGGAACTAGCAATTCCAGCGAATAAATAGTTAGATCTAAGTAGGAAACAGCTATTCCGGCCAAGAACCAGTACAAACCAGTTGGAACCAGATAAGAACTAGCTATTTCGGCGATTTGATCTGATAATGGTAGCAATTTGTCTAGTTCTTGGATGCGGTTTGTCTAGATTCGTTGTATCGAAAGTGGTTTAACTTAAGCGGTTTGACATAAGCGGTTTGACCTAAGCGGTTTGTTTTTAGCGGTTTAACATTAGTGGTTTGGCTTAAGCGGTTTCACTCAAGCGGTTTGTCTTCAGCGGGTTGATCTAAGCGGTTTGATAAGAAGCGGTTTGATAAGAAGCAGTTTGATAAAAAGCGGTTTGATTTAAGCGGTTTGACAATCCTGTGATTTGACCAATGCGATTTGACCACTGTCATTTGATCAAAAAACTATGTTTTGACTTTTACGGTTTGACTTCTTGCGGTTTTACCACTTGCGGCTTGACCAAAGTTTACTTTTTACGTCAAAACTTCAAACGGCCATAACTTATGAACCGTAACTCCGTTTTCAGCAAAATACCTATCAAAACAACCGGAACAGCCTAACCAGTAGGAACCAGTTAGAACTAGTTAAGAACTGGATATTCCGGCTGAGAGTCAGTAAGAACTAGTTAGGAACTAGCTATTCCAGCGAATAAATAGTTAGATCCAAATAGGAACTAGCTATTCCGGCTAAGAACCAGTACAAACCAGTTTGAACCAGATATGAACTAGCTATTTCAGCGATTTGATCTGATAATGGATTTGATCTGTCAAGTTCTTGGATGCGGTTGGTCTAGATTCGTTGTATCGGAAGCGGTTTGACTTAAGCGGTTTGACATAAGCGGTTTGACTTAAGTGGTTTGACCTAAGCGGTTTGACTCAAGTGGTTTGTTTTTAGCGGTTTAACATAAGTGGTTTGACTTAAGCAGTTGCACTCAAGCGGTTTGTCTTCAGCGGTTTGATCTAAGCGGTTTGAGTTAAGCGGTTTGATGGGAAGCGGTTTGATAAAAAGCGGTTTGTATTCCAGCGGTTTGACAATCCTGCGATTGGACCAATGCGATTTGACCACTGTGATTTGATCAAAAAAACTGAGTTTTGACTTTTACGGTTTGACTACTTACGGTTTGACCACTTGTGGCTTGACCAAAGTTTACTTTTCACGTCAAAACTTCAAACGGCTATAAGTTTTGAACCGTAACTCTGTTTTCAGTAAATTCCTGTCAAAATGACCGAAACAGCCTAAACCATTAGGAACCAGTTAGAACTAGTTGAGAACCGGATATTCCGGCCAAGAACCAGTAAGAACCTGTTAGAACCAGTTAGGAACTAGCAATTCCAGCGAATAAATAGTTAGATCTAAGTAGGAACCAGCTATTCCGGCCAAGAACCAGTACAAACCAGTTGGAACCAGATAAGAACTAGCTATTTCGGCGATTTGATCTGATAATGGAAGCAATTTGTCTAGTTCTTGGATGCGGTTTGTCTAGATTCGTTGTATCGAAAGTGGTTTAACTTAAGCGGTTTGACATAAGCGGTTTGACCTAAGCGGTTTGTTTTTAGCGGTTTAACATTAGTGGTTCGGCTTAAGCGGTTTCACTCAAGCGGTTTGTCTTCAGCGGGTTGATCTAAGCGGTTTGATAAGAAGCGGTTTGATAAGAAGCAGTTTGATAGAAAGTTGTTTGATTTAAGCGGTTTGACAATCCTGTGATTTGACCAATGCGATTTGACCACTGTCATTTGATCAAAAAACTATGTTTTGACTTTTACGGTTTGACTTCTTGCGGTTTTACCACTTGCGGCTTGACCAAAGTTTAATTTTTACGTCAAAACTTCAAACGGCCATAACTTATGAACCGTAACTCCGTTTTCAGCAAAATACCTATCAAAACAACCGGAACAGCCTAAACCAGTAGGAACCAATTAGAACTAGTTAAGAACTGGATATTCCGGCCGAGAGTCAGTAAGAACCAGTTAGGAACTAGCTATTCCAGCGAATAAATAGTTAGATCCAAATAGGAACTAGCTATTCCGGATAAGAACCAGTACAAACCAGTTTGAACCAGATATGAACTAGATATTTCAGCGATTTGATCTGATAATGGAAGTGATCTGTCAAGTTCTTGGATGCGGTTGGTCTAGATTCGTTGTATCGGAAGCGGTTTGACTTAAGCGGTTTGACATAAGCGGTTTGACTTAAGTGGTTTGACCTAAGCGGTTTGACTCAAGTGGTTTGTTTTTAGCGGTTTAACATAAGTGGTTTGACTTAAGCAGTTGCACTCAAGCGGTTTGTCTTCAGCGGTTTGATCTAAGCGGTTTGAGTTAAGCGGTTTGATGGGAAGCGGTTTGATAAAAAACGGTTTGTATTCCAGCGGTTTGACAATCCTGCGATTTGACCAATGCGATTTGACCACTGTGATTTGATCAAAAAAACTGAGTTTTGACTTTTACGGTTTGACTACTTACGGTTTGACCACTTGTGGCTTGACCAAAGTTTACTTTTCACGTCAAAACTTCAAACGGCCATAAGTTTTGAACCGTAACTCTGTTTTCAGCAAAATACCTGTCAAAATGACCGAAACAGCCTAAACCATTAGGAACCAGTTAGAACTAGTTGAGAACCGGATATTCCGACCAAGAACTAGTAAGAACCTGTTAGAACCAGTTAGGAACTAGCAATTCCAGCGAATAAATAGTTAGATCTAAGTAGGAAACAGCTATTCCGGCCAAGAACCAGTACAAACCAGTTGGAACCAGATAAGAACTAGCTATTTCGGCGATTTGATCTGATAATGGTAGCAATTTGTCTAGTTCTTGGATGCGGTTTGTCTAGATTCGTTGTATCGAAAGTGGTTTAACTTAAGCGGTTTGACATAAGCGGTTTGACCTAAGCGGTTTGTTTTTAGCGGTTTAACATTAGTGGTTTGGCTTAAGCGGTTTCACTCAAGCGGTTTGTCTTCAGCGGTTTGATCTAAGCGGTTTGATAAGAAGCAGTTTGATAAAAAGCGGTTTGATTTAAGCGGTTTGACAATCCTGTGATTTGACCAATGCGATTTGACCACTGTCATTTGATCAAAAAACTATGTTTTGACTTTTACGGTTTGACTTCTTGCGGTTTTACCACTTGCGGCTTGACCAAAGTTTACTTTTTACGTCAAAACTTCAAACGGCCATAACTTATGAACCGTAACTCCGTTTTCAGCAAAATACCTATCAAAACAACCGGAACAGCCTAACCAGTAGGAACCAGTTAGAACTAGTTAAGAACTGGATATTCCGGCTGAGAGTCAGTAAGAACTAGTTAGGAACTAGCTATTCCAGCGAATAAATAGTTAGATCCAAATAGGAACTAGCTATTCCGGCTAAGAACCAGTACAAACCAGTTTGAACCAGATATGAACTAGATATTTCAGCGATTTGATCTGATAATGGAAGTGATCTGTCAAGTTCTTGGATGCGGTTGGTCTAGATTCGTTGTATCGGAAGTGGTTTGACTTAAGCGGTTTGACATAAGCGGTTTGACTTAAGTGGTTTGACCTAAGCGGTTTGACTCAAGTGGTTTGTTTTTAGCGGTTTAACATAAGTGGTTTGACTTAAGCAGTTTCACTCAAGCGGTTTGTCTTCAGCGGTTTGATCTAAGCGGTTTGAGTTAAGCGGTTTGATGGGAAGCGGTTTGATAAAAAGCGGTTTGTATTCCAGCGGTTTGACAATCCTGCAATTTGACCAATGCGATTTGACCACTGTGATTTGATCAAAAAAACTGAGTTTTGACTTTTACGGTTTGACTACTTACGGTTTGACCACTTGTGGCTTCACCAAAGTTTACATTTCACGTCAAAACTTCAAACGGCCATAAGTTTTGAACCGTAACTCTGTTTTCAGCAAAATACCTATCAAAATGACCAAAACAGCCTAAACCATTAGGAACCAGTTAGAATTAGTTGAGAACCGGATATTCCGGCCAAGAACCAGTAAGAACCTGTTAGAACCAGTTAGGAACTAGCAATTCCAGCGAATAAATAGTTAGATCTAAGTAGGAACCAGCTATTCCGGCCAAGAACCAGTACAAACTAGTGGGAACCAGATAAGAACTAGCTATTTCGGCGATTTGATCTGATAATGGAAGCAATTTGTCTAGATTCGTTGTATCGAAAGTGGTTTAACTTAAGCTGTTTGACATAAGCGGTTTGACCTAAGCGGTTTGTTTTTAGCGGTTTAACATTAGTGGTTTGGCTTAAGCGGTTTCACTCAAGCGGTTTGTCTTCAGCGGGTTGATCTAAGCGGTTTGATAAGAAGCGGTTTGATAAGAAGCAGTTTGATAAAAAGCGGTTTGATTTAAGCGGTTTGACAATCCTGTGATTTGACCAATGCGATTTGACCACTGTCATTTGATCAAAAAACTATGTTTTGACTTTTACGGTTTGACTTCTTGCGGTTTTACCACTTGCGGCTTGACCAAAGTTTACTTTTTACGTCAAAACTTCAAACGGCCATAACTTATGAACCGTAACTCCGTTTTCAGCAAAATACCTATCAAAACAACCGGAACAGCCTAAACCAGTAGGAACCAGTTAGAACTAGTTAAGAACTGGATATTCTGGCCGAGAGTCAGTAAGAACCGGTTAGGAACTAGCTATTCCAGCGACTAAATAGTTAGATCCAAATAGGAACTAGCTATTCCGGCTAAGAACCAGTACAAACCAGTTTGAACCAGATATGAACTAGCTATTTCAGCGATTTGATCTGATAATGGAAGTGATCTGTCAAGTTCTTGGATGCGGTTTGTCTAGATTCGTTGTATCGGAAGCGGTTTGACTTAAGCGGTTTGACATAAGCGGTTTGACTTAAGTGGTTTGACCTAAGCGGTTTGACTCAAGTGGTTTGTTTTTAGCGGTTTAACATAAGTGGTTTGACTTAAGCAGTTTCACTCAAGCGGTTTGTCTTCAACGGTTTGATCTAAGCGGTTTGATAAGAAGCGGTTTGAGTTAAGCGGTTTGATGGGAAGCGGTTTGATAAAAAGCGGTTTGTATTCCAGCGGTTTGACAATCCTGCGATTTGACCAATGCGATTTGACCACTGTGATTTGATCAAAAAAACTGAGTTTTGACTTTTACGGTTTGACCACTTATGGCTTGACCAAAGTTTACTTTTCACGTCAAAACTTCAAACGGCCATAAGTTTTCAACCGTAACTCTGTTTTCAGCAAAATACCTGTCAAAATGACCGAAACAGCCTAAACCATTAGGAACCAGTTAGAACTAGTTGAGAACCAGATATTCCGGCCAAGAACCAGTAAGAACCTGTTAGAACCAGTTAGGAACTATCAATTCCAGCGAATAAATAGTTAGATCTAAGTAGGAACCAGCTATTCCGGCCAAGAACCAGTACAAACCAGTTTGAACCAGATAAGAACTAGCTATTGCGATTTGATCTGATAATGGAAGCGATTTGTCTAGTTCTTGGATACGGTTTGTCTAGATTCGTTGTATTGAAAGCGGTTTGACTTAAGCGGTTTGACATAAGCGGTTTGACTTAAGCGGTTTGACATAAGCGGTTTGACTCAAGCGGTTTGTTTTTAGCGGTTTAACATTAGTGGTTTTGCTTAAGCGGTTTCACTCAAGCGGTTTGTCTTCAGCGGGTTGATCTAAGCGGTTTGATAAGAAGCGGTTTGATAAGAAGCAGTTTGATAAAAAGCGGTTTGATTTAAGCGGTTTGTTTTCCAGCGGTTTGACAATCCTGTGATTTGACCAATGCGATTTGACCACTGTCATTTGATCAAAAAAACTATGTTTTGACTTTTACAGTTTGACTTCTTGCGGTTTTACCACTTGCGGCTTGACCAAAGTTTACTTTTTATGTCAAAACTTCAAACGGCCATAACTTATGAACCGTAACTCCGTTTTCAGCAATATACCTATCAAAACAACCGGAATAGCCTAAACCAGTAGGAACCAGTTAAAACTAGTTAAGAACTGGATATTCCGGCAGAGAGTCAGTAAGAACCAGTTAGGAACTAGCTATTCCAGTGAATAAATAGTTAGATCCAAATAGGAACTAGCTATTCCGGCCAAGAACCAGTACAAACCAGTTTGAACCAGATAAGAACTAGCTATTTTAGTGATTTGAATCTGATAATGGAAGCGATTAGTCCAGTTCTTGGATGCGGTTTGTCTAGATTCGTTGTATCGGAAGCGGTTTGACTTAAGCGGTTTGACATAAGCGGTTTGACTTAAGCGGTTTAACCTCAAGCGGTTTGTTTTTAGCGGTTTAACATAAGTTGTTTGACTTAAGCGGTTTCACTCAAGCTGTTTGTCTCCAGTGGTTTGATCTAAGCGGTTTGATAAGAAGCGGTTTGAGTTAAGCGGTTTGATGAGAAGCGGTTTGATGAGAAGCGGTTTGATCTGATAAGAACCTGTTAGAACCAGTTAGGAACTAGCAATTCCAGCGACTAAATAGTTAGATCTAAGTAGGAACCAGCTACTCCGGCCAAGAACCAGTACAAACCAGTTGGAACCAGATAAGAACTAGCTATTTCGGCGATTTGATCTGATAATGGAAGAAATTTGTCTAGTTCTTGGATGCGGTTTGTCTAGATTCGTTGTATCGAAAGTGGTTTAACTTAAGCGGTTTGACATAAGCGCTTTGACCTAAGCGGTTTGACTCAAGCGGTATGTTTTTAGCGGTTTAACATTAGTGGTTTGGCTTAAGCGGTTTCACTCAAGCGGTTTGTCTTCAGCGGGTTGATCTAAGCGGTTTGATAAGAAGCAGTTTGATAAAAAGCGGTTTGATTTAAGCGGTTTGACAATCCTGTGATTTGACCAATGCGATTTGACCACTGTCATTTGATCAAAAAACTATGTTTTGACTTTTACGGTTTGACTTCTTGCGGTTTTTCCACTTGCGGCTTGACCAAAGTTTACTTTTTACGTCAAAACTTCAAACGGCCATAACTTATGACCCGTAACTCCGTTTTCAGCAAAATACCTATCAAAACAACCGGAACAGCCTAAACCAGTAGGAACCAGTTAGAACTAGTTAAGAACTGGATATTCCGGCCGAGAGTCAGTAAGAACCAGTTAGGAACTAGCTATTCCACCGAATAAATAGTTAGATCCAAATAGTAACTAGCTATTCCGGCTAAGAACCAGTACAAACCAGTTTGAACCAGATATGAACTAGCTATTTCAGCGATTTGATCTGATAATGGAAGTGATCTGTCAAGTTCTTGGATGCGGTTTGTCTAGATTCGTTGTATCGGAAGCGGTTTGACTTAAGCGGTTTGACATAAGCGGTTTGACTTAAGTGGTTTGACCTAAGCGGTTTGACTCAAGTGGTTTGTTTTTAGCAGTTTAACATAAGTGGTTTGACTTAAGCAGTTTCACTCAAGCGGTTTGTCTTCAGCGGTTTGATCTAAGCGGTTTGAAAAGAAGCAGTTTGAGTTAAGCGGTTTGATGAGAAGCGGTTTGATAAAAAGCGATTTGTATTCCAGCGGTTTGATAATCCTGCGATTTGACCAATGCGATTTGACCACTGTGATTTGATCAAAAAAACTGAGTTTTGACTTTTACGGTTTGACTACTTACGGTTTGACCACTTGTGGCATGACCAAAGTTTACTTTTCATGTCAAAACTTCAAACGGCCATAAGTTTTGAACCGTAACTCTGTTTTCAGTAAAATACCTGTCAAAATGACCGAAACAGCCTAAACCATTAGGAACCAGTTAGAACTAGTTGAGAACCGAATATTCTGGCCAAGAACCAGTAAGAACTTGTTAGAACCAGTTAGGAACTAGCAATTCCAGCGAATAAATAGTTAGATCTAAGTAGGAACCAGCTATTTCGGCCAAGAACCAGTACAAACCAATTTGAACCAGATAAGAACTATTTATTGCGATTTAATCTGATAATGGAAGCGATTTGCCTACTTCTTGGATACGGTTTGTCTAGATTCGTTGTATTGAAATCGGTTTGACTAAAGCGGTTTGACATAAGCGGTTTGACTCAAGCGGTTTGTTTTTAGCGGTTTAAAATTAGTGGTTTGGCTTAAGCGGTTTCACTCAAGCGGTTTGTCTTCAGCGGGTTGATCTAAGCAGTTTGATAAGAAGCGGTTTGATAAGAAGCAGTTTGATAAAAAGCGGTTTGTTTTCCTGCGGTTTGACAATCCTGTGATTTGACCAATGTGATTTGACCACTGTCATTTGATCAAAAAAACTATGTTTTGACTTTTACAGTTTGACTTCTTGCGGTTTTACCACTTGCGGCTTGACCAAAGTTTACTTTTTTAGTCAAAACTTCAAACGGCCATAACTTATGAACCATAATTCCATTTTCAGCAATATACCTATCAAAACAACCGGAACAGCCTAAACCAGTAGGAACCAGTTAGAACTAGTTAAGAACTGGATATTCCGGCCGAGAGTCAGTAAGAACCAGTTAGGAACTAGCTATTCCAGCGAATAAATAGTTAGATCCAAATAGGAACTAGCTATTCCGGCTAAGAACCAGTACAAACCAGTTTGAACCAGATATGAACTAGCTATTTCAGTGATTTGATCTGATAATGGAAGCGATTAGTCCAGTTCTTGGATGCGGTTTTTCTAGATTCGTTGTATCGGAAGCAATTTGACTTAAGCGGTTTGACATAAGTGGTTTGACTTAAGCGGTTTGACCTAAGCGGTTTACCTCAAGCGGTTTGTTTTTAGCGGTTTAACATAAGTTGTTTGACTTAAGCGGTTTCACTCAAGCTGTTTGTCTTCAGTGGTTTGATCTAAGTGGTTTGATAAGAAGCAGTTTGATGAGAAGCGGTTTGATAAAAAGCGGTTTGTATTCCAGCGGTTTGACAATCCTGCGATTTGACCACTGTGATTTGATCAAAAAAACTGAGTTTTGACTTTTACGGTTTGACCACTTGTGGCTTGACCAAAGTTTACTTTCCACGTCAAAACTTCAAACGGCCATAAGTTTTTAACCGTAACTCTGTTTTCAGCAAAATACCTGTCAAAATGACCGAAACCGCCTAAACCATTAGGAACCAGTTAGAACTAGTGAGAACCGGATATTCCAGCCAAGAACCAGTAAGAACCTGTTAGAACCAGTTAGGAACTAGCAATTCCAGCGAATAAATAGTTAGATCTAAGTAGGAACCAGTTATTCCGGCCAAGAACCAGTACAAACCAGTTGGAACCAGATAAGAACTAGCTATTTCGGCGATTTGATCTGATAATGGAAGCAATTTGTCTAGTCCTTGGATGCGGTTTGTCTAGATTCGTTGTATCGAAAGTGGTTTAACTTAAGCGGTTTGACATAAGCGGTTTGACCTAAGCGGTTTGTTTTTAGCGGTTTAACATTAGTGGTTTGGCTTAAGCGGTTTCACTCAAGCGGTTTGTCTTCAGCGGGTTGATCTAAGCGGTTTGATAAGAAGCGGTTTGATAAGAAGCAGTTTGATAAAAAGCGGTTTGATTTAAGCGGTTTAACAATCCTGTGATTTGACCAATGCGATTTGACCACTGTCATTTGATCAAAAAACTATGTTTTGACTTTTACGGTTTGACTTCTTGCGGTTTTACCACTTGCGGCTTGACCAAAGTTTACTTTTTACGTCAAAACTTCAAACGGCCATAACTTATGAACCGTAACTCCGTTTTCAGCAAAATACCTATCAAAACAACCGGAACAGCCTAACCAGTAGGAACCAGTTAGAACTAGTTAAGAACTGGATATTCCGGCTAAGAGTCAGTAAGAACTAGTTAGGAACTAGCAATTCCAGCGAATAAATAGTTAGATCCAAATAGGAACTAGCTATTCCGGCTAAGAACCAGTACAAACCAGTTTGAACCAGATATGAACTAGCTATTTCAGCGATTTGATCTGATAATGGAAGTGATCTGTCAAGTTCTTGGATGCGGTTTGTCTAGATTCGTTGTATCGGAAGCGGTTTGACTTAAGCGGTTTGACATAAGCGGTTTGACTTAAGTGGTTTGACCTAAGCGGTTTGACTCAAGTGGTTTGAATTTAGCGGTTTAACATAAGTGGTTTGACTTAAGCAGTTTCACTCAAGTGGTTTGTCTTCAGCGGTTTGATCTAAGCAGTTTGATAAGAAGCGGTTTGAGTTAAGCGGTTTGATGAGAAGCGGTTTGATAAAAACGGTTTGTATTCCAGCGGTTTGACAATCCTGCGATTTGACCACTGTGATTTGATCAAAAAAACTGAGTTTTGACTTTTACGGTTTGACTACTTACGGTTTGACCACTTGTGGCTTGACCAAAGTTTACTTTTCACGTCAAAACTTCAAACGGCCATAAGTTTTGAACCGTAACTCTGTTTCAGCAAAATACCTGTCAAAATGACCGAAACAGCCTAAACCATTAGGAACCAGTTAGAACTAGTTGAGAACCGGATATTCCGACCAAGAACCAGTAAGAACCTGTTAGAACCAGTTAGGAACTAGCAATTCCAGCGAATAAATAATTAGATCTAAGTAGGAACCATCTATTCCGGCCAAGAACCAGTACAAACCAGTTTGAACCAGATAAGAACTAGCTATTTCGGTGATTTGATCTGATAATGGAAGCGATTTGTCTAGTTCTTGGATGCGGTTTGTCTAGATTCGTTGTATCGAAAGCGGTTTGACTTAAGCGGTTTGACATAAGCAGTTTGTTTAACATTAGTGGTTTGGCTTAAGCGGTTTCACTCAAGCGGTTTGTCTTCAGCGGGTTGATCTAAGCGGTTTGATAAGAAGCAGTTTGATAAAAAGCGGTTTGATTTAAGCGGTTTGTTTTCCAGCGGTTGGACAATCCAGTGATTTAACCAATGCGATTTGACCACTGTTATTTGATTAAAAAAACTATGTTTTGACTTTTACGGTTTGACTTCTTGCGGTTTTACCACTTGCGGCTTGACCAAAGTTTACTTTTTACGTCAAAACTTCAAACGGCCATAACTTATGAACCGTAACTCCGTTTTCAGCAAAATACCTATCAAAACAACCGGAACATCCTAAACCAGTAGGAACCAGTTAGAACTAGTTAATAACTAGATATTCCGGCTGAGAGTCAGTAAGAACCAGTTAGGAACTAGCTATTCTAGGGAATAAATAGTTAGATCCAAATAGGAACTAGCTATTCCGGCTAAGAACCAGTACAAACCAGTTTGAACCAGATATGAACTAGCTATTTCAGCGATTTGATCTGATAATGGAAGTGATTTGTCAAGTTCCTGGATGCGGTTTGTCTAGATTCGTTGTATCGGAAGCGGTTTGACTTAAGCGGTTTGACATAAGCGGTTTGACTTAAGTGGTTTGACCTAAGCGGTTTGACTCAAGCGGTTTGTTTTTAGCGGTTTAACATAAGTGGTTTAACTTAAGCAGTTTCACTCAAGCGGTTTGTCTTTAGCGGTTTGATCTAAGCGGTTTGATAAGAAGCGGTTTGATGAGAAGCGGTTTGATAAAAAGCCGTTTGATTTAAGCGGTTTGTATTCCAGCGGTTTGACAATCCTGCAATTTGACCAATGCGATTTGACCACTGTGATTTGATCAAAAAAACTGAGTTTTGACTTTTACGGTGTGAAAATGTAGATTTTCTACATTTTCAGATCCCGGGTCGCATGTTGAGAGTGAGCAGGGGGAAAACAACTAATAACCTAACCCGAACTCAAAATTTCCATTTTACCCGTCCCCGATACCCAAATGACCAAAATCCCCTTTTAAACCCAAAAATCCAAATAAATCCCGATATTACCCAAAACCCATTTTTGTAAAATCTCAAATTTTTCTTAAACCCAATTTTTAGTTTTCAAATTCAAATTAAAAACAAAAATAGCTTTTAAAAAAAATAGAAATAAAACATTTTATACAAAACACTTTAATCCTTTAAATCCCTTTTCCCATCTTAAACCTTACCACTCTTTGCTTCCCCTTTTATTCCTTAAACACAGAAGATAAACCCAGAAACCCAACTTTGCCCGCCAAATTCCCAACCCATCACCATCCTCCTGTCACTCTCTTCCCGTATCCCAATCCCACTCATCCCCCTCCCCAGGAACAAGTCACATGTTTCCCTTGCCATGTTGGTAATCCACAACACCAAAAGTCCCATCCATGGCTGTGAGGACTCACGTGGGTTCCCGAGAAGTAATCTAAGGCTGGGATTATTTGGAAGAAGCACAACAAGCTGAAAAGCTCATTTACACTCACAAAAGAAACACACTGTAAGAAGGACAGAAGAGCCAAGACCATAAGTTTTTTTTCAATTGTATAAATAGGCTCCTAGAGCTTTTGTAAAGCTTTTCTAGAAATTCAAGTTTCTAGTCCACTTTATGTTTATGTCATTCACTTTCCTTGTAGACTTGTAATTTTCAATGCAATGTAAGTTTCAATTTTATTAAGTTTATGAAGTTCTCATGTTTTCCAGGTTCCTAAATTTATGTCATTTATGTTTTAAACCTTGTTGCAAGTTGGTTTTGGCATCAGTTTAAGCTTATAATCTTGATCTCAATGCTATTTTTTTTGAAGTTTTTCAAACAGTTTCATGTGTTTCTGCCATAAAGGTAGTGTTTGGATTAGCTTAGTTTATGGGTTAAATTCATATTTTTACCCATGTTGGGTCCTCATTCAGTCACACTCAGTGTTGGGTAAGATATATCACATCTGTTACCAATAACTTTTGTTTGCAAAAAAAAAAAAAAAAAAAAAAAAAAAAAAAAAAAGTTTTAGATTGGTTTTCAAAAAAAAATGATCTGTCATGAGTTACTGTTACATAGCAACAAGCCAACAACAGGTACACAGCAGCTTGTTCCCTTTTTCTTTTTAGCTTTTTAAAGCTCCCATTTGCTTATTGTTGTCCCAAGTACTTATTGGATGCATATTAGATTAGGTAGCTTGTTAGAAGCTTTTCCAAGCTTCTTGAAGTCCTGTAGCATCCCCACTTTTTCATTTTCCTTTAGCTTTTTAGGTGTCTAGCTTTTGCTTATTAGAAATCTTAGTCGTAGTTGCTGTTTTAGGATTGTTTCATTTAGTTTTTAGCTTGTTAGTAGATTTTGTAGCTTGTTATAAGCTTCTAGGACCTGTAACAGTCCCTTGATCAACAGTAGATGTAGCAGTTTGCTTTTGGTCTTTTAGATTTTAATATCAGCTTATTTTTCTCTTTTATTTGCTTGTTTCTGTTTTCCATTAATACCCTTTAAATAGATTATAGTAGGTTCTTGATTGGGTAAGCTTGTTATAGCTTATTATCTCCTTGGTAACCACTGTCCCAAACAGCTTGTTGAGATCTATCTCTTTTAACCAAATTTGTTGTCTTTAAGTTGTTTGCAGCTGGTTTTTAATCTTTTCTAAACTTAAGATTTTGTTAAAAAAAGCTCTTGTTCTTCTTATTTTATTGTCCCAAAAGCTAAAATCCAAAAAAAAAAAAAAAAAAAAAAAAAAAAAAAAGCGTGAGGTGGGATTCAAACCCAAGACCTCCTGCCCAGCACGACCACAACACCACACACCATGACCAACTGCCCTAGGGACTTTTATTGTTAAGTCTTTAGGGGCAAATCCTTTTAACCAGTTTCTAGTTCTTTTAAACTTATTACTTAGTTTACTTATCTACAGCTTATTTAGATTAGGTAACATTTCCCTTTTATTTTTCCTAGGCAGTATTTTCTATAATTTTCTCATATTTTTCTAAAATAGTTTAGTATTTTTAATTAATTAATTAGTTTAAAATAGTTTTTTAATTCGTAGAAAATAAAATAAGAGGTAAAAAAATACTCGCTTTTTCCTAAAATTAGTTTTAGTCATTTAGAATGTAGGAAAATTGTTTTCGCACTCGTAGGACTTAAATTGCAACTTTTTCACTTTCGGGGCTCGGTGCGTTCCCTTTTTTTTGCGTTTTTGTGTTTTAGCACCCTAGGATGCAATTTAGCTTCATTTTATAGTTTCTTAGGCTTAGTAGTAGTTTATTTAGAGTTTACTTTGTTTTACGTACTTTATTTTCACTTCCGTTCTTTAATTTGTAGAATACGTAATCCAATTCCAAAATTCGTTTAATCAATTCAAGTCCTAATCACGAAACTCAACGACACCGTCAATTTCACACCTCGTTGGGACACGACCCGGGGAAATCAATTTCCTGGTATCACTTTATTCACATTCGTGAGCTTTGGCACGTAACCGTTTTCCTAAAAGGTTGATTTGTCGAATTTTACGATTAATTTGATAAATTGATATTGTGTTTATTTTCACCACTCACAAAACAAACGAATCAAATTTTGGCGCCGCTGCCGGGGAGGTGTGTTGCGACAATATCGTGAAGTTTATGCATTTAGTGACTTGAAGAACCTTCCTCGTGAAGTTATTGTTTTTTGAAAAATAAAAAAACACATAAATATTTTTCTTTTCTTTGTATATATGTAAAAGATTAAAAATACAAAAAGATTTGTGCTTTCGTTTTAAATAAAATAGAACACACAATCAATATAACACTTCTCAACTTGAGTGTTATCATAATAAGTTCCTGAACCAAAGATTCAAAACTTGCCTTTGTGTCACTTGCGTGAATACGCTTGTGATTATTGGTTTAAGTTTACTGTGTTTTGCCTCGGTCTTGTTTTAATTAAAAGTGTTGTTTGTGAATGTGCATGTGCACTCGTTTTCGAAAAATCCAAAAATATTCTTCTCATTCCTCTTATCCATATGATTCTATTTCTCTTACCCTCTCGTACCGTTTGATTCTACTCTTCTTTAACCTCAAAACCGTTTAATTCTATCTCTTTAACCCTCTATATGTTTAATTCTAATGACGACGATCATCTTCGGTGTATGGAAAAGGATCAACATCATTGTCACAAATGCGTGTGTGAGCGGTGTGGAAGGCCTAGTTCAAGCGAATTTTGCGATTTGTGCGAATTATCCATCAAAAAGTCTTTTCAAAGTTATTTCGACCACCCGCCACAACCCGAAATATGTTCTAATGTTGACGAACCCGTTAAAATGTCGGAATTACCTCAAGCACCCACCGAGGGTTACGAGGACGATTTCTTTGAATTTAAAGCCCGTAATCTAATTGAAAAAATTCAAGCCAATGAAAAAAGGTCGAGAATTAGAATTGATTACGATGAACCCGTTCAAACGCCGGAGACCATAACGGAAGTGGTGGAAATTGCTAGCTCTAAGAGAACACCACTTGCCCCACCTCCGGAATCTTCAGAACATTTTACCAACGATTTCTTTAGGGCCAGAAATGACATGATTCAAAACTTCTTAATTGAACTTCGTCAAGATTCAACTTTGGGAAATACCACTTTACCTACCATATGTGATGTTGTTGAACCCTCGATTCCTATTCCCGAGCCCGAAATATCTTTGTTTGATCAAAATTATTGCTACGGTTGTGGAGACTTGTTACCACAAGGTTTTCGTTGTTACAAATGTATGTGCGAGTGGTGTGGAAACTATCTTGTCAATGGATGTTGTTCGATTTGTGCCGAGAATTCATTCGCTTATAATTCTAACCCAAACTATTTCAATTATCCTCAAAACAATTTCAACTACCCTCCACAAAATTTATACGAACCAGAACCGTATTTTCATCATTTCAATGATCAAACATCATTTCAAAATTTCTCTCCCCAATACCCTCATTGTGCTAAGTGTGGGGGTCCTCATGATGATTATCAATGTCAATTGTGGACTTCCGAGGAACAAGCGACTCGAAATGAAAGATTACTAGCCGATGAGCGAGCAACTCAAAAGCTTCTCCTCTTTAACGAGGCTTGCCATCTCGATGACGAGGATGAGGAAGATTGGGAGACGATTTAGGAGAGTGCATATCTCAAGCCCACAAAGTACCGCACATGTCCACTGTCCGCCCTTATCTACCATAGAACCTTCGGATCATCTTTCAATGGGGGACGAGCATCTTAGCACTATTCTGGAAACGGAACCGTCTTGTGCTGAGAACCTCGTCCCAACCCAAGTGAGTCCGAGGTTATATTCGGTACTATGTGTGATAAGCCTTTTGCTGATGATTCTTCTCCTCCTCTTGACATTCCAAACGATCATGTCGAGATGTTCTCCAATTCTGACAACGATTGTACTTCGTTTGACAATTCTTTATCTTATGGAGACATCGATTATGTCGAGGAGTTACCTTCTAAGCTAGTTATCTTAGAGGAAGTGAGAGATTCTGATGATCTAGAAATTGAGGACGAGATACTTCGTGAAAAATTGTTCAATGTAAATCTCCTCGTTTCTAAGATCGAATCATTTTGTGCTAAACCAACTTCAGATCCTATCCCAATTAAGGATAGTGACTCTATCTTGGAAAAACCCGAAACATTCCCTGAACTTGAGGTTTTTTCCAATGATTCTTTTCCGGAATTTGATGTGTTCCGCTTTGATGACAATCATACTGAAAAGGAGAGTAGTGGCATTCCCACTTTTCATCTTTCTCTTCCTGAGTATGAGTCATCCACATTTGAATTGCTTCCTCCTTCCGAAAGGAGTAGACTTTTTCATGAGGAGTTCGCCGATGAACTCACTCACATCAATCCTCTTCTGACGGGAATTGAGGATGAGCTTTTTGAGCAAAATGCTCTACATCCCCTTTCATCCATGAGTAACTCATCTACCCTTGAGGATTTTACCGTGGTTGATACTTGCGTTTCATTCCTCTCCGAGGACAAAGTGTTCAAACCTGGTATCTTACCTTTCAAGGGAGTTCACTCTCGGATATTTCTTAAGTCCAACACGGATGTTGTGACTTCCAAAGTGGTGGATAAGATTTCTGAACATTCCATTAATGTTCCTCAATCTAATCTTTTACCCACCCATCCCACCCGTTGTCAAGATATTGACAGTTTGCTTTCTCATCCCGTGACTTCTCCATGTCTTGACTCCTACGGGAGTGAAGATACCATCTTTGACCCCGGCATTTCTCATTCTCTTGAGCCGGATGCATCTCATCGGAGTGGAACTTTCAACACATTCAATGTTTATCCAAACCATTTGAATGAAAGTCCAATGGAGATTTTCTCTTCCACTTGCTTCCCCATGGACCAATGAATTCGGGGTCGAGTCAAGCTAGCGACTCGGTTAACAAAAACAGTAGCATCACATGGGTTTCACCCATGTTTCTGACTTCTTTCTATTTTCTAACAACTAAGTGTGGGGGAAATCCCCACGGTGTTTGCTTCTTGTTTGTTTGCTCATGTTTTCAGGAATCCCTTTGATCGTGATGATTGATGCGCCTGTTTTCAATCCAGCCGCCCAATATCCGATCAAATTTTGCTAACGTTTATCTGGGATATGTTTTCAAAAATCCTTTTTGTGTAAAATAAAAGATTTCGTCCACACACTTGGTTAGTGGTATTACCTTTTTCTGTTCGATAGTATCGGCTTCGGCCGGGACTTTGAATATTGAGGGCAATATTCAGTTCTAAGTGTGGGGGGAATTCTGTCGAATTTTGTCACATTTATACCCTTTAGTCCCTAGTACCCACGTTTTGACCCAAAATTTAAAAAATTTTGCATGAAAAAGAAGTGATTTGCACAAAAATAAAGTGTTAATGCTTCGGTATTAATGGTAGTTTAGTCTTGATTAGGTTAGAACAAAGGGAATCCCGACTCTGCTAGAGTGTTGATCTAGCTGCTCTCTTAACATCTAGGCTAAGTTTTTACAAATTGTGCAAATGAAAATGCTAAGCGTGGAGTAGTTGGTTCTCTTTAGAGCTTATATAAGTAATCTATGGCTTTTTCTCCCAGTAGCTCCTAATTGAACCTAAAATACGTGCTCATTGTCAAACTTTTGAACATTTAAATCGTCTTGTTACAACAAAACGTTTTTAAGCAAAATTGATATAGAGCTCAAGTTCAACTTTTTATTTAAATTTTTGGAAAAGCATACTTTCTTAAAGTCGGAATAATGTTGCAAAATGAAATTAACGTAAAAGTGCTTGAATGATGCAAAAATAAATTGCAAGTTAAAAGATACAAGTAAAAAAAAAAAAAAAAAAAAAAAAAAAAAAAGTGAAAAGAATAATTGAAAAATGAAAAATGAAAAAATATGAGTCCTCAAATAAAAGTACTATGTTGCTTATGAATAAAAGTGCGAAACTTGATTTTTCTTGAATTTAAATCGGAAGTTGAACTAGGATTCGTCAAGGTTGTCTAAAAGCTTGACGGTGATTTAGAAATTCTTGAAGTCAAAGACCCCGAAAGCTCCGATACTATTCTCGAGGGTGAAAACCTAGCCTCCTTAAATGGACAAGCTGAGAAGAAAGTCGCTACATGGAGTGATCTAAACTTTGAATCTCGAACTTCAAAATTATCGTCGGTTGTTATCCATTTAGGTTTAGTTTTTGTTGGGATTTTAGATCTAGTTAACCAGTAACCTCTACGAGTACGCAGCGGATATTGGATCTAGTTAATATAATTATGTTAACACGTAAATAATAAACAGATAATTAATACATTATTAATTAATTAAAAGGGAATAAAGAAGGCTAAGCTTGCTTGGCAATTGAACTCTAGTTACGGAACAAGAAACCTTACGAAACCTTTAAGTGTCTAAAATAAACACCTCAAAGAGTATCACACACAAGCCTGATTCACGTATACATTCGATTAATGCTAGTCGAGAACGTAAATAAAAACCCAACAACCTTTGTTATTAACTTGAATATAATAACTAAACAGTAACCAAAGTATTCCTGCCCAATTACTTTCTATCCAAAACAGAATACATCCAAAACCAAATAAAAACCTTGATGATGTTTTTGATGTCGACAAGGAGAAGCAAAACACCACCGAAAATACTAACACACCTTTGATCAAAATCTGAAGCAAGTATGAGGATTTCACAAACCAAGAACAAGTCAAAACCCTAATCGATTTAAGTTGCAATCGATTTTAGTTTGGAGCTGGGAACAATAAATCAGTTGAGGTTTTAGGGATAAGAAACTGAAGTTATGCGTGGGAATGCAAGAGGCAGAGGTGGTGTTTATATAGTGCACAAGTCGAAACCCTAGAGGATACCCTAGCTTGTTCGACAAGTCACAAAACAAACCCAAACCCACTCTAATCCTTGTACCCGATCGGTGTGGATCTTTCATGGCCCAAGGCTCCACTCAAACGACCCAAATAGTGAACTAATAAAAGCCCACGGGTCAATTTAATGATCGGGTCAGTCGCATGCATAAACGGGTATGTTGTATATTCAAGTATAATTACGTTCTACACGTATACTCATGTTTATCGCGTGTGCCCCATCGGCTCATACATGTTTAGTTGTTTTGTCGTGTTTTAGAACTCCCACAAACCAACAGCTCCCACTGGGGAGTTGGTGTGTCGAATGGCACACAAAACTAATGACGAAAACGCCTAGCAAACGCTCTCACTCACTTTTTAACTAAATGTGTCTGAGAGAATAGTTTCGTAAAAGTTTCTCAGTAGCATGGTCATTCAATGTCTTGCTTTAATCATCCTTTATTATAGATACCGTTAAACCATGGATTATGGATCTTTAATCATTCCATATAGTTTAACCATTTAGAGTCTCGTTATAGATATTAATTCAGATATACCAAATGTAATCAAGAATCATCTTGCATTACCCTTTGGGTCTGGCCAGACAGTTATCTGATTAAATCTGGAGAGGCGCCATGGTATCTTTCTGCACATATCAAGTGGAGTAACAAATCCTTTATTGACTACAAGTGTTGTGGATGCTGCTTCACATCACTCCGAAATATAGCTTTTATAACTACCTTGTTCAGATAGCGTTTTGCATATACTTACAAAAAGTGATATCCACACATAATAGAACTTACTTGCATCTCAAGTCTAAGGACGAAGATAACAAACCATTTTCAAAATTTTACTTATGACAAGGATCCAAAAGTAAATGTTTGAAAGTTGGGGAATCCAATATGCATCTCTAGTGAATACATATGAGTTTGGCGGGAACAATCCAAATTCTCATTAGAATTATAACCAAAACTCACATTTGCCTTATCATAACAATATTCCCATATTCTTAACCGACAATGGACATATTTTGAATGATAAATCATTTAATGGATTAAACATGCAAAAATGGAATAACAGATTATATGAATAAAATAACAAATACCTCGTATCTTCATTAATCAGAAAATAATAACTGTCTTACAACTCCAAATTATCCAAATACTAATTAACACACAGTTTACATGAGACTACTAGCAGGTACCAAACCTATTTCTCTAGTCAATTTAGAATGCTAAGGGAAATCCAAAGCTTTCGTAAATGGATCAGCTAGATTGTCATCTGTGTGAACCTTTAATATCTTCACATCACCCATTTCAATGGTCTCTCGAAGATAATGAACTTTAGCGCGATAATGTCTAGCACCTTTAGTGATTCCACTTTCATTAGCTATAGTAATGGCTCCAGTATTATCACAATACATATTTATGGGTTCTTCAATTGTGGGAACAATGTTCAACCCATAAATTAATTTACGAATCCATACAGCCTCTTTATGCATCACACGCAACAATATACTCAGCTTCAGTAGATGAAGTAGCAAAAATACTTTGCTTAGTGCTTTTCCAATCAACAACACCTCCATTAAGAACAAATACATATCCAGTCTGAGATTTTAAGTCGTCAGCATCTGTCATATATCCAGCATCTGTGTAGCAAGAAACCCTGAGCTCTTGTTCATCTTTTCCTCCATAGATCAGAAACATATCCTTAGTATTGCGTAAATACTTAAGAATATTTTTCACAGTAGTCCAGTGAAGTTCACCTGGATTCTGTTGGAATCGGCTTGTCACATTCTGTGCGAACGCAACATCAGGACGAGTACATCTCACAGCATACATAATAGAACCTATAGCCGAAGCATAAGGAATTCTTTGCATGCGCTCTTTCTGAGCAGGTGTTTCAGCACCTTGTGATTTACTAAATTTAGGCTTATCTTGCATTGGGATTGCGCCACGTTTGGAGTTATCCATACAAAATCTTTTCAAGATTTTCTCAATGTAAGCACTTTGACTCAAACCAATTAATCGTGTAGATCTGTCTCGATAGATCTTAATTCCAAGAATATATGCAGCTTCTCCTAAATCTTTCATGGCGAAACATCTTCCAAGATAGGATTTTACATCTTGTAACATTGGAATATTGTTTCCCATAATCAATATGTCATCAACATACAGAATTAGGAAACTGACATAACTCCCACTAGCTTTCTGATATACACATGGCTCATCTTGATGTTGAGAAAATCCAAATTTCTTTATCTCATCATCAAAACGTTTATTTCATTGCCTCGATGCTTGCTTAAGTCCATAAATGGAACACTTGAGCTTGCATACACGGTTGGGATATTTTGGATCAACAAGACCCTCAGGTTGCTCCATATAGACCTCTTCGTAAAGATGTCCATTGAGGAAAGCGGTTTTGACGTCCATTTGCCATATCTCAAAGTCATAGTATGCAGCTATGGCTATGAGAATCCTTATAGCTCTAATGTCTGCTACAGGAGAAAAGGTTTCTTCATAATCAATCTCGTAGGTTTGAGTGAAGCCCTTTGCTACAAGACGAGATTGAAAGGTGTATACCTTACCATCCATGTCAGTCTTCTTCTTGAAGAGCCATTTGCTACCAACTATCTTGCAGTTAGGAGGAAGCCCAACTAAGACCCATACATCATTGTCTTTCATGGATTGCATTTCCACATTCATTGCATCAAGCCATTTCTTGGATTCAGGATCCAGCAATGCAACTTTATAGTTATTGGGTTCACCAAGATCCCCTAACGCATGTTCCTCAGTGTCAATGTATAAACACATACGGTCAGGATCACGGCGTGTCCTATTGGACTTTCGAATGGGAACAATATCACTTTGAGGTTCTTTAATTTCTTGATCATCCTCTTCATGATGAATGCTAGTGTCTAAAGAAGGATTTGTATCCTCTTCTTGAAGTAATTCAAGATCATCCATACTCCCACTTGCTTTAAGATCCATAAGATTACTCTCAAAGAACTCAGCATTTCGAGCAACAAAAACTTTGTTCTCAGATGGAAGATAGAAAGAATATCCCATAGTTTCCTTAGGGTATCCTACGAAGATACACTTAATAGCTCTAGGTTCAAGTTTGTCAGGTTTGGTAAGTGTATCACGCTTAGCAAGTGTCTCACAACCCCAGACTTTTAAGTAAGACAGCTTAGAGGCTTGCCCATGCCATACTTCGTATGGTGTCTTTTCAACCTTCTTAGTTGGAACCATATTGAGAATGCGTGCAGCAGACTCAAGGGCATAATCCCAAAAGGACTTTGGAAGAGTAGTTTGTTTCATCATAGAACGCACCATGTCAAGCAGGGTTCGATTTCTCCTCTCAGATACACCATTGTATTCGATGGGCAATAATCTCATGCTCCTTAAGATGATCCAAAAACTCTTGACTCATATATTCACCTCCACGATCAGTACGTAGTGATTTTATGGTCTTCCCGAGTTGATTTTCTACTTCCTTTTGAAACACTTTGAATGTTTCAAACACTTCATGTTTATGTTTCAGCAAGTAAAAATAACCATACCGACTATAATCGTCAGTGTAAGTCACGAAGTAATTTGCTCCTTGTCTTGAAGTGATTCTAAATGGGCCACATACATCTGAGTGTATAAGTCCAAGCAGATCTTTAGCCCTTTCCACTTGATGTGAATAAGGTTTTCTAGCCATCTTACCAGACATACAAGCAACACACTTTTCAAGAGACTTAATGTCAGATGAGTTGAGAAGTCCATCGTGTTGCAACTTCTCCATGCGTTTCTTGCTAATGTGTCCAAGACGACCATGCCACAAGAGAGCAGAGTCCAAGTTAGTCTTGGCTCTTTTATTGCTTACAGCAAACATAGAACTTTCATTTGTATTTGAATAAGACATTTCAATTTCATAAACACCATCACGAGGAATAGCAGTAAAATAAACAACGTTATTCTTAGAAACTGAAATATAATTATTCGATTCAAAATAGTTAATAAAACCATCGTCATACAAACGAGAAACTGAAATAATCCCCCTAGTAATAGAGGGAGCATAATGACAATCTTTTAAAACAATAACTAATCCACTAGGGAGTGATAAATGATAGTTTCCAATAGCTTCAACTTCTGCCCGCTGACCATTGCCCACGTATAGACTTAAAGCTCCTGGCTTCAGCTTCCTACTGCCCCTTAAACCCTGAGTATTATTACAGATGTGAGTACCACAACCAGTGTCATATACTAAGGATGATTTAGGGAAAGAGTAGAGTTCTATAGTGAAAATACCTGAAGAACTAGCTGCAAGAGACTGTTTCTTCTTTTTCATTAACTCGGCGAGATACTGGGGACAATTCCTTCTCCAATGTCCTGTCTCACCACACGGGTGACAGGTGGCGTCCTTTGCTGGATTATCCTTCTTGGGTGGTGGAGGAATCTTGGGTTTGGATTTAGAGGAAGAAGCATTGTATGGCTTATACTCAGGCGCATAACCAAACTTGCTATTTCCATTCCCACGATTCCTCTTAGCAGCCTTGAACGATTTGTTATTTTTCTTTTGGTTTTTCTGGACCTTACCACCACGCACATAATGCAGTGTAGGTGCAGTGATCTGTGCTGAACCGCCAAGTTTTCTCACGCAAGCTGACCACTTGTGAATGGCCGACTGTAAGAAACTTAAAACGGCTTAAGCACAAACTCAATGAAGATCTGGGGAGTATAGTGTTTCCCCGGTTCGTTATGTCCCAGCGAGCTATGCAATGGATCACCAAACGTATAGTGATCGAGAAATTTGAACAGAAAAAAGGGATTTGCGATTATTATAACTACAGAAAAAGCTCATAAACTAAAGGGGCTTAAATGCAAATTAAAGGAAATTAAAAAGATAAAAATTATTAAATAAACGCTATCACTATTTGCAAAATGATGTTTTTGATTTTATGTTTTTATAAAACTTAATTAAAAACTACGTGACGTACAAATGAAAATGTGAAACTAAATCAATATTAATCCTAAAAATACGAAAATGACATTTTTACAAACCTAATGATAAAAGAAAATTTATAGAAAAATAAAATTATTTTTATAACTATTTATCTATTTATTATTAATTAAAAACTATTTTTAACTATTAAATAATTACCTAAAATACAAGAAAATAGAAAATAAAGCTAGAAAAATAAAATTAAGACTTGGAAAAATCTAAAATAACAAAATAGAATTTTCAAAACTATTTTTGTATTTTTCTGAATATTTTTGTATTTTCTAGGAATTAAAAACTATTTAAAACTACTTAAATTATTTAAAAATACAAATTTAACTAAGAAAAATTTGGAAAAATATTTTTTTGACTTTTTATATTTATCTTAGCTTAAGAAAAATGAAAAATTATTTTTTTGAACCTTTTCTTAATTTTTTATATTAAATGCTAATTAAAAAGTGCTAAAAATTGATTTAAAAGCAGAAAAATAGCAAACAGACTTGGAAAAATATGAAAATTTCAGAAAAAGTCTAAAATATTATAAGGAATCTAGGAAAAATGGAAAAACATGTGGTTGTTTGCAAGAAATTGAGGCTGCAGTTGAAATGTGCTTAAGAATAAGCACTTGGATAAGCCAAAAGCACACCAATAGGCACCAAACTGAGACAGAAGCAACAATAAGCTAAAAGAACCAAAATGCAACAAGTATTAACAAGCCTTGACCTCTGATTTGCAATTACAACAGATTTGGATGATTTGAGTATTTGGCTTATGGGCTAAAAACAGTGAGAAGGTACCAAGTTTGGGCTCAAACACAAGCTTCCTAATAAGCTGAAAATGCAAAACAGATATGGGAACCTAATCTAGACCTGGGTGGGAACTTGTAAACCAAAAAGGAGACCTAGAGGAGCTCTGATAAGCTTTGTGCAAGAGCTGCAAAAACTGCACAAGTCCTGTGCAGCTCAGTGCCCTGCACAGGGCACTTAATCCCATTTTGACAAGCTTATTTGGGGCTTAAACAAAATTGACAAAATTATACAAAAATGACAACAATAAACTAGAGCAGTTGAACTTTTTAAAGCCACAAGATTCACATGATTTGGCCCAGAAATGAATCAAGGAAAATTCATCTCAGTTGAGCATAAACTGATTAATTCAATATTTTGACTTTTTAACAAAACTGAAAAGTTGACTAATTTGAGGTTTGATCTTGATTTCTCAACTGAATATGATGTTAATGGATGAATGAAACCTAATGCAAGCTATATCTAAGTATTTTAAACACAAATCAAAACTTTGCTTGTCCAAATCCACAACAGTTAAGAGATCAAGACAGTCATGGTGTGATTTTGACTTTGGTGACTTGCAGGCACAAAACTAAGACATATATGAGTTCAAATGAACTGAACAAACTTAAAGCAACAAGAGTTACCCACTGCATATACCTAAAAGACAGATAGAGCTACAAAACCAAACACACCTTAACTGACTGTTTTGCAAGTAAAACTGGGCTAGCTACTGAACCAACTTATTTAAATAATCAAACTAAGTTTAAATGACCATAATGCAACTATATTAACAGGTTAAAACTAGTGGTGACCATAGATACACAGACAAGCATAAACTGCAATTTGATTTGAAAATGAAAAGTGAAACAGATACTTACAACTGTCCAGCTGGTATGCAGGCTAAAACCAACCCACACCTACACTAATTTAGCCTAATCCAACCCATATCCATGCTGAAACAAACCCAAATATCATCACCATTCCCATTCCTTGCTCAGTTTGACTTTCGTTGACCATGGACCAATATTGCTTGAAACTGTAATGCAAGCTTATCACAAGCTATATAGAGCTTATTTAAGCTTATTGGAACTTAGAAAGAAGCTATTTAAAGCTTGAATATCTGAAATTGAAACTGCAATACTCAACAGTAAACATAAAAGATGAAATATGAACAAAAGCTTGAATTGATGCTTTGAAAACAGTTGTAATACACTTAGATAGCTTAGTTTGATACAAATAACTTGAAATTATAACTGAAAACTTATTTAAGACATAATAACTTAAAAAAACGACATACATTTTTTAAAACTAAAACTAACTACTCTTTTTCATTGCTTCTCTTGCTCTTTTATAGCTCCAAATGCTTCTCTCTCTTCTTCTGATTGTTTCCCAGCATTTTCCATGACCATTGGATGACTTTTAGTTGATCTTGGCCATTGGATCAAAATTGGCGCCAAAAGTGCTTTTTAACAGCTGGAGAGTTTGAGTGAGGGGGGGGGGGTGAAACAATAAATGCTATTTGGATTGTTGTGTTTGGAGTGATAAGGTGGGTGGAAAGGTGAGGGAGGATTGTGTGTTAGCAGGGTTTTGCAGAAGCAGGTGAAGAAGACAGAGTTTTTGGCGCGTAGGGGTTTATTTGACCAAAGTTTGACCGGGTATTAATAAGAAGGGGGGTCAAACTGGTAAGGGTCCAAAAGGCTGGCAGGGTCACAATGGTTTTGACAAGGGATCACTTGGGTTGAAAGGGTTTAAAACACAAGGACCTAATGTGTAATTTCTGAAATTCAAGGGATCAATCCAGTCAATTATGCAAAGTTGCTCCAAGGATTAAAAGTGAAAATCTCCAAAATTTCAAGGACCAAACTTGACATTTTCCAATTTTCCAAGGACCATTTTTGCCAATTTTCAAACTTGGAGGACCAAACTTGTAATTTCTCAAAACTTTTGATATTTTCACCAAAGGACTAATTTTGAAAACTTATGATTTTAAAAGGACCTTTGGTGATTTTTCTTTTGAAATTATGTGCTCAGGGACTATTTCTGACAATTTTTGAAACTTGGGGGACTGAAACTGCCAATTATGCAAACTTTGCTCATTTTTCATCTGATTTTGAACATTTTGCATCTGAAACATATAAAATGCAATTTTGGAATATTTTCAGTATTTTGATGCATTTCTGAGCATTTTTAAACGTTTTGCAGTTCAGATTTGACTAAAAATGATGAGTATTTACACACTCATCATGCAGCATCTTTCTTTGGCAACGTCTACTCATGTTGCTTAAGCATAGCATGCAGTTCATTAATAGTCTTCCCCATGCTGTGCATATTAAAGTTCTGCACAAACGAGATGTACTCTTTAGAAAGACCGATTAAGATCAAACTAATTCCATAGTGGAGAGTAACTGGGTGACTAAGACGTACCAAACTGTCAAGGTAGCTCTTCATCTTGAGAACATATGAGCTAACCGATTGACCCTCTTCCTGCTTGCAAGTGTGGAATTCACGTGCTGTTTGTAGAAGCTCTTGTTCTGCTTGTTGGGAGAACATAGACTTCAACTCCTGAAGCATGTCATAAGCACCAAGATGAGTTAGATTTCGTTGGATCTCTAACTCCATGGTCATGAGCATGAAGGCAGCTATGTCCTTTGACCCAAGCAGTGTGAGCTGCAAGAGCCTCAGGTAGGACAGGGTGGCCAGGAGTAGCAACAGGTGCTGCAGGGATGGGATGGTCTAGAAAAGCTTCCTTATCTTTAGCTGAGTGTATGATGCGAAGCTGGCGATACCAATCAATGAAATTAGGTCCAGTGAGTTTTTGTTTCTCAAAGAAACTCCTGAGTACCGAACTGTTTCCGATTGAAGTTGTCATCTACAATTGAAAAGTTCAAATAATTAGTATTTTCGATAATTACATTCTTAAAGAATTAACTACCCAATTAATTACTAATAAGACTAAGATCCAACTTGCAACCCCATTAATTACCATAGGTCTGGCCAGTGTATAAAAAATGGGACAAGAGGTAAGCGACGAGCGTTAATTGCATAATGCAACTCTTAGATTTATGAGACTGTTTAAGGCATTAGTATCAAGTAATAATGTCAAAATCATGTTTAGTTCTCATCGTATGCCTCGGGTCCGAGGTCTGACCAGGTTAACTCGATATAAGTCGACCAAGTATGAACGTGTAAAAATAACCAGAGGTCTGACCAGTGAGAAATTATTACCATGGGTTGGAAAGGCCCTTAGGTCTGACCAGAGAAGTCAATCGAAGTGCACGTGTCCATAGTTGGGTGGCATAGACTTAATATTAACAAATAGGTATGCACACATTAATGTGGTAAAAGTCGTGTACAAGGAAGCATGCAAAACAACTTTGTAACACTAATTTTAAAAGCTTTTTGGTAATGACACTGTAGTGATCATCATGGTTCACGGTAGCTCCAATCGAACGCACAGGGAGGCAGAGGACCAGGTAAGCGCAAAGCATAACCTTAGACATCCTTTCAGTGAGACTGTGCTCACTTCTTTAAACCCCCTTTCTAGTTTGTTCTAGTGGGTGAGCCGTACATCCCAAGTGTCCATAGCGTCTAGGTTTTAAATTCTTGAAAATTTGTTTCATATATTAGGTCACTTTATTTTACAAAAACAATTTTCCACGAATCAAATAGCAGGTCACAATGAGCATAGTATTTTGGCGTGTAAATAAAGACCAATATTAATGTTATGGTTACGATATGTATTATTCCATATTGCCTACAATTAGGTGTCAAAACAAGTAATAATGCACATATAGGAATCATAAACATACAAGCATAAACATCAATATAAATAACCACATATTGTTCCGAGTCCTCTTGCGAGTCTTCCCCAAACGGAGAACCACAAGACCGTCACTAGGATGCAGTACCTAGATCACCCCATACATCACTTAGAAAAGCAATTGAGTGGGTCTTGTGGCCGGAAAAACACATAAAGCATGCCAATCCCAATTAACAAGTAATTACGCAGTATATGTATTTAAATCAATATGTAATTCTAATTATCACAATAATTCTAATTAACAATTAATAAATAAAAATTAACTTTTAATTCTAATTAGCAAGTAATTTAAATTTAAAATGTAATTCTAAATTAACAATTTAATTTTAATTAACAAGGTAATTATAATTCACATGTAAATTAAATTCTGATTAACAAATTAATTCTAATTATCAATATACTTTTAATTTGTGTGTGACTAGTTATTATTTATTAAAAATTTGACAAGTATTGCATGTAATTGTCAAAATTAAAATAAAACACAATAACTAAACTAGGTTTCATGCAGCCCTTTTAAAACATATTTATTAATATCAGAAACGTGTAACCCATAATAGCAAAAACGAGTTGACTCGTGATGGCACTGTTGGGATTTTAGATCTAGTTAACCAGTAACCTCTACGAGTACGCAGCAGATATTGGATCTAGTTAATACAATTATGTTAATACGTAAATAATAAACATATAATTAATACATTATTAATTAATTAAAAGGGAATAAAGAAGGCTAACCTTGCTTGGCAATTGAACTCTAGTTACGGAACAAGAAACCTTACGAAACCTTTAAGTGTCTAAAATAAACACCTCGAAGAGTATCACACACAAACCCGATTCACGTATACGTTCGATTAATGCTAGTCGAGAACGTAAATAAAAACCCAACAACCTTTGTTATTAACTTGAATATAATAACTGAACAGTGACCAAAGTATTCCTGCCCAATTATTTTCTATCCAAAACAGAATACAACCAAAACCAAATAAAAACCCTGATGATGTTTCTGATGTCGACAAGGAAAAGCAAAACACCACCGAAAATCTCAAAATCTGATGCAAGTATGAGGATTTCACAAACCAAGAACAAGTCAAAACCCTAATCGATTTAAGTTGCAATCGATTTTAGTTTGGAGCTGGGAACAGTAAATCGGTTGAGGTTTTAGGGATACGAAACTGAAGTTATGCGTGGGAATGCAAGAGGCAGAGGTGGTGTTTATATAGTGCACAAGTCAAAACCCTAGAGGATACCCTAGCTTGTTCGACAAGTCACAAAACAAACCCAAACCCACTCTAATCCCTGTACCTGATCGGTGTGGATCTTTCATGGCCCAAGGCTCCACTCAAACGACCCAAATAGTGAACTAATAAAAGCCCACGGGTCAATTTAATGATCGGGTCAGTCACATGCATAAACGGGTATGTTGTATATTCAAGTATAATTATGTTCTACACGTATACTCGTGTTTATCGTGTGTGCCCCCATCGGCTCATACACGTTTAGTTGTTTTGTTGTGTTTTAGAACTCCCACAAACCAATAGTTTTAACTTAACGGTAGCCTCGTAAATCTTTCGAATCGAATTCCCGCTAATTCCAGTACTATTCTCCGTGAGGTGTCAAAATCCCGGTCACCTAAAGCCAACTGGTTTGGGATGTGCCGAGAAGAAAGCCGCTACATGGAAGAGGCCCTTTCGATCCTTAGACTTTCGTAGTTTTCGGGAAGTTAAGATTTTAGTTAAGTGGATAACAACCATAACAAGGTCGGTTTCAATGGTCAAACTTTTGAAAATGAGCACATGAACTTAAATTGTATAAACTGTGGGAGTAAAAAGTTAAGTCTCGACTTACATAGATTATTGGTATAAGTAGTGTTAGCATTTTGCCAAAACATTTGCACAATAAGTTTAGACTTAGTTTGAGAGTATTAAAAAGAGGATGACGATTACAATTCCCTGGAGACACCCATTTTGTGTGAATCCGTTCCATGATACCACTTTTTTTTAATCAAGCATATTGTTTACTTTCAGTCTAGTTTAAATTTCTCGCATCGAATAAAAAATTCAAAATGGGGTATGCTCGTGAGTTTCATTCATTACTTCATATGATTGATTGCTAGGGACTAGCAATTGCCTAGTGTGGGGGGATTTGGTAAGTGCTTATTCACTCATCATTTTTACTCACCTAAGACCTAAAAAATTACCAAAAACACCCAAATATGCTCAATATATGTTAAAAATATCCTCGGAGTGTGTTTTGTGTCTTGCAGGTACAAAAGAATTGAAAACAGAGCGAAAACGAGCAAAAATAAGAAAAGTGCTGAAACAGACGGAGTCGGAAGTAGATTTTCTACATTTTCAGAGCCCGAGACGCGTGTTGAGAGTGAGCAGGGGGGAAAACAACTAATAACCTAACCCGAACTCAAAAATTCCATTTTACCCGTCCCCGATACCCAAATGACCAAAATCCCCTTTTAAACCCAAAAATCCAAATAAATCCCGATTTTACCCAAAACCCATTTTTTGTAAAATCTCAAATTTTTCTTAAACCCAAATTTTAGTTTTCAAATTCAAAAAAAAATAGCTTTTAAAAAAATAGAAATAAAACATTTTATGCAAAACACTTTAATCCTTTAAATCCCTTTACCCATCTTAAACCTTACCACTCTTTTCTTCCCCTTTTATTCCTTAAACACAGAAGATAAACCCAGAAACCCAACTTTGCCCGCCAAATTCCCAACCCATCACCATCCTCCTGTCACTCTCTTCCCATATCCCAATCCCACTCATCCCCCTCCCCAAGAACAAGTCACATGTTTCCCTTGCCATGTTGGTAATCCACAACACCAAAAGTCCCATCCATGGCTGTGAGGACTCACGTGGGTTCCCAAGAAGTAATCTAAGGCTGGGATTATTTGGAAGAAGCACAACAAGCTAAAAAGCTCATTTACACTCACAAAAGAAACACACTGCAAGAAGGACAGAAGAGCCAAGACCATAAGTTTTTTTTCAATTGTATAAATAGGCTTCTAGAGCTTTTGTAAAATTTGTCTAGAAATTCAAGTTTCTAGTCCACTTTATGTTTCTGTCATTCACTTTCCTTGTAGACTTGTAATTTTCAATGCAATTTAAGTTTCAATTTTATTAAGTTTATGAAGTTCTCATTTTTTCCAGGTTCCTAAATTTATGTCATTTATATTTTAAACCTTGTTGCAAGTTGGTTTTGGCATCAGTTTAAGGTTATAATCTTAATCTCAATGCTATTTTTTTTAAAGTTTTTCAAACAGTTTCATGTGTTTCTGCCATTAAGGCAGTGTTTGGATTAGCTTAGTTTATGGGTTAAATTCATATTTTTACCCATGTTGGGTCCTCATTCAGTCACACTCAGTGTTGGGTAAGATATATCACATCTGTTATCAATAACTTTTGTTTGCAAAATAAAAAAATAAAAAAAAAGTTTGAGATTGGTTTTCAAAAAAAAAGTTCTGTCTTGAGTTACTGTTACATAGCAACAACAGGTACACAGCAGCTTGTTCCCCTTTTCTTTTTAGCTTTTTAATGCTCCCATTTGCTTACTGTTGTCCCAAGTACTTATTTGGATGCATATTAGATTAGGTAGCTTGTTAGAAGCTTTTCCAAGCTTCTTGAAGTCCTGTAGCATCCCCACTTTTTCAATTTCCTTTAGCTTTTTAGGTGTTTAGCTTTTGCTTATTAGAAATCTTAGTCGTAGTTGCTGTTTTAGGATTGTTTCACTTAGTTTTTAGCTTGTTAGTAGCTTTTGTAGCTTGTTATAAGCTTCTAGGACCTGTAACAGTCCCCTGATCAATAGTAGCTGTAGCAGTTTGCTTTTGGTCTTTTAGAGTTTAATATCAGCTTATTTTTCTCTTTTATTTGCTTGTTTCTGTTTTCCATTAATACCCTTTAAATAGATTATAGTAGGTTCTTGATTGGGTAAGCTTGTTATAGCTTATTTTCTCCTTGGTAATCATTGTCCCAAACAGCCTGTTGAGATCTATCTCTTTTAACCAAATTTGCTGTCTTTAAGTTGTTTGCAGCTGGTTTTTAATCTTTTCAAAACTTAAGATTTTGTTAAAAAAGCTCTTGTTGTTCTTATTTTATTGTCCCAAAAGCTAAAATCCAAAAAAAAAAAAAAAAAAAAAAAAAAAAAAAAAAAAAAAAAAAAAAAAAAGTAGTCAAAAAAGCAAGAGTTGGGATTCAACCCAAGACCTCCTGCCCAGCACGACCACAACACCACACACCATGACCAACTGCCCAAGGGACTTTTATTGTTAAGTCTTTAGGGGCAAATCCTTTTAACCAGTTTCTAGTTCTTTTAAGCTTATTACTTAGTTTACTTATCTACAATTTATTTAGATTAGGTAACATTTCCCTTTTAGTTTAAAATAGTTTTTTAATTCGTAGAAAATAAAATAAAAGTTAAAAAAAATACTCGGCTTTTTCCTAAAATTATTTTTAGTCATTTAGAATGTAGGAAAATTGTTTTCGCACTCGTAGGACTTAAATTGCAACTTTTTCACTTTCGGGGCTCGGTGTGTTCCCCTTTTTTTGCGTTTTTTTGTTTTAGCACCCTAGGATGTAATTTAGCTTCGTTTTATAGTTTCTTAGGCTTAGTAGTAGTTTATTTAGAGTTTACTTTGTTTTACATACTTTATTTTCACTTCCGTTCTTTAATTTGTAGAATACGTAATCCAATTCCAAAATTCGTTTAACCAATTCAAGTCCTAATCACGAAACTCAACGACATCGTCAATTTCACACCTCGTTGGGACACGACCCGGGAAAATCACTTTCCTGGTATCACTTTATTCACATTCGTGAGCTTTGGCACGTAACCCTTTTCCTAAAAGGTTGATTTGTCGAATTTTACGATTAATTTGATAAATTGATATTGTGTTTATTTTCACCACTCACAAAACAAATGAATCATACCACTTGCGGCTTGACCAAAGTTTACTTTTTACGTCAAAACTTCAAACGGCCATAACATATGAACCGTAACTCCGTTTTCAGCAAAATACCTATCAAAACGACCGGAACAGCCTAAACCAGTAGGAACCAGTTAGAACTAGTTAAGAACTGGATATTCCGGCCAAGAAACAGTAAGAACCAGTTAGGAACTAGCTATTCCAGCGAATAAACAGTTAGATCCAAATAGGAACCAGCTATTCCGGCTAAGAACCAGTACAAACCAGTTTGAACCAGATAAGAACTAGCTATTTCAGTGATTTGATCTGATAATGGAAGCGATTAGTCCAGTTCTTGGATGCGGTTTGTCTAGATTCGTTGTATCAGAAGCGGTTTGACTTAAGCGGTTTGACATAAGCGGTTTGACCTAAGCGGTTTACCTCAAGCGGTTTGTTTTTAGCGGTTTAACATAAGTTGTTTGACTTAAGCGGTATCACTCAAGCGGTTTAATAAAAAGCGGTTTGATTTAAGCGGTTTGTATTCCAGCGGTTTGACAATCCTGGGATTTGACCAATGCGATTTGACCACAGTGATTTGATCAAAAAAACTAAGTTTTGACTTTTACGGTTTGACTACTTGCGGTTTGACCACATGTGGCTTGACAAAATTTACATTTTACGTCAAAACTTCAAACGGCCATAAGTTTTGAACCGTAACTCCGTTGTCATCAAAATACCTGTCAAAATAACTGGAACAGCCTAAACCAGTAGGAACCTGTTAGAACTAGTTAAGAACCGGACATTCCGGCCAAGAACCTGTTAGAACCAAGTAGGAACTAGCTATTCCAGCGAATATATAGTTAGATCTAAGTAGGAACAAGCTACTCCGGCCAAGAACCAGTACAAACCAGTTAGAACCAGATAAGAACTAGCTATTTCGGTGATTTGATCTGATAATGGAAGCGCTTTGTCCAGTTCTTGGATGCGGTTTGTCTAGATTCGTTGTATCGGAAGCTGTTTGACTTAAGCGGTTTGACATAAGCGGTTTGACTTAAGTGGTTTGACTCTTGCGGTTTGTTTTTAGCGGTTTAACATTAGTTGTTTGACCTAAGCGGTTTCACTCAAGCGGTTTGTCTTCAGCGGTTTTATCTAAGCGGTTTGATAAGAAGCGGTTTGATAAGAAGCAGTTTGATAAAAAGCAATTTGATTTAAGCGGTTTTTTTTCCAGCGGTTTGATAATCCTGTGATTTGACCAATGCGATTTGAGCACTGTGATTTGATAAAAAAAACTAAGTATTGACTTTTATTGTTTGACTTCTTGCGTTTTGACCACTTGCGGCTTGACCAAAGTTTACTTTTTACGTCAAAACTTCAAACGACCATAACTTTTGAACCATAACTCCGTTTTCAGCAAAATACCTGTCAAAATGATCGGAACAGCCTAAACCAGTAGGAACCAGTTAGAACTAGTTAAGAACCATATATTCCAGCCAAGAACTAGTAAGAACCTGTTAGAACCAGTTAGGAGCTAGCTATTCCAGCGAATAAATAGTTAGATCTAAATAAGAACCAGCTATTCCGACCAAGAACCAGTACAAACTATTTTGAACCAGATATGAACTAGCTATTTAGGAGATTTGATCATATAATGGAAACGATTTGTCCAGTTCTTGGATGCGGTTTGTCTAGATTCGTTGTATCGGAAGCGGTTTGACTTAAGCGGTTTGACATAAGCGGTTTGACATAAGCGGTTTGACTTAAGCGGTTTGACCTAAGTGGTTTGACTCAAGCGGTTTGTTTTTAGCAGTTTAACATTAGTGGTTTGACTTAAGCGATTTCACTCAAGCGGTTTGTCTTCAGCGGTTTGATCTAAGCAGTTTGATAAGAAGCGGTTTGATAAGAAGCAGTTTGATAAAAAGCGGTTCGATTTAAGCGGTTTGTTTTCCAGCGGTTTGACAATCCTGCGATTGGACCAATGAGATTTGACCACTGTGATTTGATCAAAAAAACTAAGTGTTTGACTTTTACGATTTGACTACTTGCGGTTTGACCACGTGTGGCTTGACCAGAGTTTACATTTTACGTCAAAACTTCAAACGGCAATAAGTTTTGAACCGTAACTCCGTCTTCAGCAAAATACCTGTCAATATGACCGGAACACCCTAAACCAGTAGGAACAAGTTAGAACTAGTTAAAAGCTGGATATTTCGGCTAAGAGTCAGTAAGAACCAGTTAGAACCAGTTAGGAACTAGCCATTGAGCGAATAAATAGTTAGATCCAAATAGGAACCAACTATTTCTGCTAAGAACCAGTACAAACTAGTTTGAACCAGATAAGAACTAGCTATTTCAGCGATTTGATCTGATAATGGAAGCAATTTGTCAAGTTCTTGGATGCGGTTTGTCTAGATTCGTTGTATCGGAAACGGTTTGACTTAAGCGGTTTGACATAAGCGGTTTGACTTAAGTGGTTTGACCTAAGCGGCTTGACTCAAGTGGTTTGTTTTTAGCGGTTTAACATAAGTGGTTTGACTTAAGTAGTTTCACCCAAGCGGTTTGTCTTCAGCGGTTTGATCTAATAGGTTTGATAAGAAGCGGTTTGAGTTAAGCGGTTTGATAAAAAGCGGTTTGATTTAAGCGGTTTGTATTCCAGTGGTTTGACAATCCTGCGATTTGACCAATGCGATTTGACCACTGTGATTTGATCAAAAAAACTGATTTTTGACTTTTACGGTTTGACTACTTGCGGTTTGACCACGTGTGGCTTGACCAAAGTTTACATTTTACGTCAAAACTTCAAACGGCAATAAGTTTTGAACCGTAACTCCGTCTTCAGCAAAATACCTGTCAATATGACCGGAACACCCTAAACCAGTTAGAACTATTTAAGAACCGGATATTCCATCCAAGAACCAGTAAAAACATGTTAGAACCAGTTAGGAACTAGCTATTCCAGCGAATAAATAGTTAGATCTAACTAGTAAGCAGCTATTCCGGCCAAGAATCAGTACAAACCATTTAGAACCAGATAAGAACTAGCTATTTTGGTGATTTGATCTGTTAATGGAAGCGATATTTCTAGTTCTTGGATGCGGTTTGTCTAGATTCGTTGTATTGGAAGCGGTTTGACTTAAGCGGTTTGACATAAGCGGTTTGACCTAAGCGGTTTGACTCAAGTGGTTTTTTTTAGCGGTTTAAAATAAGTGGTTTGACATAAGCAGTTTCACTCAAGCGGTTTGTCTTCAGCGGTTTGATAAGAAGCGGTTTGATAAGAAGTAGTTTGATAAAAAGCGGTTTGATTTAAGCGGTTTGTTTTCCAGCGGTTTGACAATCCTGCGATTTGACCAATGCGATTTAACCACTGTGATTTGATCAAAAAAACTAAGTTTTGACTTTTACTATTTGACTTCTTGCGGTTTGACCACTTGCGCCTTGACCAAAGTTTACTTTTTACGTCAAAACTTCAAACGGCCAAAATTTTTTAACCGTAACTCCGTTTTCAGCAAAATGCCTTTCAAAATGACCAGAACAGCCTAAACCAGTAGGAACCAGTTAGAACTAGGTAAGAACCGGATATTCCGGCCAAGAACCAGTAAGAACCTGTTAGAACCAGTTAGGAACTAGCTATTCCGGCGATTTGATCTGATAATGGAAGCGATTTGTCCAGTTCTCGGATGCGGTTTATCTAGATTCGTTGTATCGAAAGCGGTTTGACTTAAGCGGTTTGACATAAGCGATTTGACTTAAGCGGTTTGTTTTTAGCGGTTTAACATTAGTGGTTTGACTTAAGCGGTTTCACTCAAGCGGTTTGTCTTCAGCGGTTTGATCTAAGCGGTTTGATAAGAAGCGGTTTGATAAGAAGCAGTTTGATAAAAAGCGGTTTGATTTAAGCGGTTTGTATTCCAGCGGTTTGACAATCCTGCGATTTGACCAATGTGATTTGATCAAAAAAACTAAGTTTTGACTTTTACTATTTGACTTCTTGCGGTTTGACCACTTGCGGCTTGACCAAAGTTTACTTTTTACGTCAAAACTTCAAACGGCCATAACTTTTGAACCGTAACTCCGTTTTCAGCAAAATACCCGTTAAAATGACCGGAACAGCCCAAACTAGTTGGAACCAGTTAGAACTAGTTAAAAGCTGGATATTCCGGCCAAGAGTCAGTAAGAACCAGTTTGAACCAGTTACGAACTAGCTATTCCTGCGAATAAATAGTTAGATCCAAATAGGAACTAGCTATTCCGGCTAAGAACCAGTACAAACCAGTTTGAACCAGATAAGTACTAGCTATATCATCGATTTGATCTGATAATGGAAGCGATTTGTCAAGTTCTTGGATGCGGTTTGTCTAGATTTGTTGTATCGGAAGTGGTTTTACTTAAGCGGTTTCACTCAAGGGTTTTGTCTTCAGCGGTTTGATCTAAGCGGTTTGATAAGAAGCGGTTTGATAATAAGCATTTTGATAAAAAGCGGATTGATTTAAGCGGTTTATTTTCCAGCGGTTTGACAATCCTGCGATTTGACCAATGCGATTTGAACACTGTCATTTGATCAAAAAAACTATGTTTTGACTCTTACGGTTTGACTTCTTGCAGTTTTACCACTTGCGGTTTGACCAAAGTTTACTTTTTACGTCAAAACTTCAAACGGCCATAACTTATGAACCGTAACTACGTTTTCAGCAAAATACCTATCAAAACGACCGGAACAACCTAAACCAGTTAGAACTAGTTAAGAACTGGATATTCCGGCCAAGAACCAGTAGGAACCAGTTAGGAACTAGCTATTCCAGCGAATGAACAGTTAGATCCAAATAGGAACCAGCTATTCCGGCTAAGAACCCATACAAACCAATTTGAACCAGATAAGAACTAGCTATTTCAGCAATTTGATCTGATAATGGAAGCGATTTGTCAAGTTCTTGGATGCGGTTTGTCTAGATTCGTTGTATCGAAAGTGGTTTGACTTAAGCGGTTTGACATAAGCGGTTTGACTTAAGTGGTTTGACCTAAGCGGTTTGACTCAAGCGGTTTAACAAAGGTGGTTTGACTTAAGCAGTTTCACTCAAAGCGGTTTGTCTTCAGCGGTTTGATTTAAGTGGTTTGACTCAAGCGGTTTGTTTCTAGTAGTTTAACATTAGTGGTTTGACTTAAGCGGTTTCACTCAAGCGGTTTGTCTTCAGCGGTTTGATCTAAGCAGTTTGATAAGAAGCGGTTTGACCTAAGCGGTTTGACTAAAGTGGTTTTTTTAGCGGTTTAAAATAAGTGGTTTGACTTAAGCAGTTTCACTCAAGCGGGTTGATAAGAAGCGGTTTGACCTAAGCGGGTTGATAAGAAGCGGTTTGATAAGAAGCAGTTTGATAAAAAGCGGTTTGATTTAAGCGGTTTGTTTTCCAGCGGTTTGACAATCCTGCGATTTGACCAATGCGATTTGACCACTGTGATTTGATCAAAAAAACTAAGTTTCGACTTTTACTATTTGACTTCTTGCGGTTTGACCACTTGCGGATTGACCAAAGTTTACTTTTTGCGTCAAAACTTCAAACGGCCATAACTTTTGAACCGTAACTCCATTTTCAGCAAAATACCTGTTAAAATGACCGGAACAGCCTAAACCAGTAGGAACCAGTTAGAACTAGTTAAAAGCTGGATATTTTGGCTAAGAGTCAGTAAGAACGAGTTAGAACCAGTTAGGAACTAGCTATTCGAGCGAATAAATAGTTAGATCCAAATAGGAACCAGCTATTCCGGTTAAGAACCAGCACAAACTAGTTTGAACCAGATAAGAACTAGCTATTTCAGCGATTTGATCTGATAATGGAAGCAATTTTTCAAGTTCTTGGATGCGGTTTGTCTAGATTCGTTGTATCGGAAGCGGTTTGACTTAAGCGGTTTGACATAAGCGGTTTGACTTAAGTGGTTTGACCTAAGCGGTTTGACTCAAGTGGTTTGTTTTTAGCGGTTTAACATAAGTGGTTTGACTTAAGCAGTTTCACTCAAGCGCTTTATCTTCAGCGGTTTGATCTAAGCGGTTTGATAAGAAGCGGTTTGAGTTAAGCTGTTTGATAAAAAGCGGCTTGATTTATGCGGTTTGTATTCCAGTGGTTTGACAATCCTGCGATTTGACCAATGCGATTTGACCACTATTATTTGATCAAAAAAACTGAGTTTTCACTTTTACGGTTTAACTACTTGCGGTTTGACCACGTGTGGCTTGACCAAAGTTTACATTTTACGTCAAAACTTCAAATGGCAATAAGTTTTGAACCGTAACTCCGTCTTCAGAAAAATACCTGTCAATATGACCGGAACACCCTAAACCAGAAGAAACTAGTTAGAACTATTTAAGAACCGGATATTTCGGCCAAGAACCAATAAGAACATGTTAGAACCAGTTAGGAACTAGCTATTCCAGCGAATAAATAGTTATATCTAAATAGGAACCAGCTATTCCGGCCAAGAACCAGTACAAACCAGTAAGAACCAGATAAGAGCAAGCTATTTCGGTGATTTGATATGTTAATGGAAGCGATATTTCCAGTTCTTGGATGCGGTTTGTCTAGATTTGTTGTATCGGAAGTGGTTTGACTTAAGCGGTTTGACATAAGCGGTTTGACTTAAGCAGTTTGACCTAAGCGGTTTGACTCAAGTGGTTTTTTTTAGCTTTTTAAAATAAGTGGTTTGACTTAAGCAGTTTCAATCAAGCGGTTTGTCTTCAGCGGTTTGATAAGAATCGGTTTGATAAGAAGCAGTTTGATAAAAAGAAGCTTGATTTAAGCGGTTTGTTTTCCAGCGGTTTGACAATCTTGGGATTTGACCAATGCGATTTAACCACTGTGATTTGATAAAAAAAACTAAGTTTTGACTTTTACTGTTTGACTTCTTGCGGTTTGACCACTTGCGCCTTGACCAAAGTTTACTTTTTACGTCAAAACTTCAAACGGCCAAAATTTTTGAACTGTAACTCCGTTTTTAGCAAAATACCTTTCAAAATGACCAGAACAGCCTAAACCAGCAGGAACCAGTTAGAACGAGTTAAGAACCGGATATTCCGGCCAAGAGTCAGTAAGAACCAGTTAGAACCAGTTAGGAACTAGCTATTCCAGCGAATAAATAGTTAGATCCAAATAGGAACTAGCTATTCCGGCTAAGAACCAGTACAAACCAGTTTGAACCAGATAAGAACTAGCTATTTCAGTGATTTGATCTGAAAATGGAAGCGATTTCTCAAGTTCTTGGATGTGGTTTGTCTAGATTCGTTGTATCGGAAGTGGTTTGACTTAAGCAGTTTGACATAAGCGGTTTGACTTAAGTGGTTTGACCTAAGCGCTTTGATTCAAGTGGTTTAACATAGGTGGTTTGACTTAAGCAGTTTCACTCAAAGCGGTTTGTCTTCAGCGGTTTGATCTAAGCAGTTTGACAAGAAGCGGTTTGAGTTAAGCGGTTCGATAAAAAGCGGTTTGATTTAAGCGGTTTGTATTCCAGCGGTTTGACAATCCTGCGATTTGACCAATGTGATTTGACCACTGTGATTTGATAAAAAAAACTGAGTTTTGACTTTTACGGTTTGACTACTTATGGTTTGACCACTTGTGGCTTGACCAAAGTTTACTTTTCACGTCAAAACTTCAAACGGCCATAAGTTTTGAACCGTAACTCCGTTTTTAGCAAAATACCTGTCAAAATGACCGGAACATCCTAAACTGGTAGGAACCAACTAGAATTAGTTAAGAACCGTATATTCTGGCCAAGAACCAGTAAGAACCTATTAGAACCAGTTAGGAACTACCTATTCCAGCGAATAAATAGTTAGATCTAAGTAGGAACCAGCTATTCCGGCCAAGAACCAGTACAAACCAGTTAGAACCAGAAAAGAACTAGCTATTTCGGTGATTTGATCTGATAATGGTAACAATTTGTCTAGTTCTTGGATGCGGTTTGTCTAGATTCGTTGTATCGGAAGCGGTTTGACTTAAGCGGTTTGACATAAGTGGTTTCACTTAAGCGGTTTGACCTACGCGGTTTACCTCAAGCGGTTTGTTTTTAGCGGTTTAACATAAGTTGTTTGACTTAAGTGGTTTCACTCAAGCGGTTTGTCTTCAGTGGTTTGATCTATGCGGTTTGATTAGCAGCGGTTTGAGTTAAGCGGTTTGATAAGAAGCGGTTTGATTTAAGCGGTTTGTATTCTAGCGGTTTGACAATCCTGCGATTTGACCACTGTGATTTGATAAAAAAAACTAAGTGTTTGACTTTTACGGTTTGACTACTTGCGGTTTGACCACGTGTGGCTTGACCAGAGTTTACATTTTACGTCAAAACTTCAAACGGCAATAAGTTTTGAACCGTAACTCCGTCTTCAGCAAAATACCTGTCAATATGACCGGAACACCCTAAACCAGTAGGAACCAGTTAGAACTATTTAAGAACCAGATATTTCGGCGAAGAACCAGTAATAATACGTTAGAACTAGTTAGGAACTAGCTATTCTAGCGAATAAATAGTTAGATCTAAATAGGAACCAGCTATTCCGGCCAAGAACCAGTTCAAACCAGTTAGAACCAGATAAGAACTAGCTATTTCCAGTTCTTGGATGCGGTTTGTCTAGCTTCGTTGTATTGGAAGCGGTTTGACTTAAGCGGTTTGACTTAAGCGGTTTGACCTAAGCGGTTTGACTCAAGTGGTTTTTTTTGGGGTTTAAAATAAGTGGTTTGACTTAAGCAGTTTCACTCAAGCGGGTTGTCTTCAGCAGTTTGATAAGAAGCGATTTGATAAGAAGCAGTTTGATAAAAAGCTGTTTGATTTAAGCGGTTTGTTTTCTAGCGGTTTGACAATCCTGCGATTTGACCAATGCAATTTGACCACTGTGATTTGATCAAAAAAACTAAGTATTGACTTTTACTGTTTGACTTCTTGCGGTTTGACCACTTGCGTCTTGACCAAAGTTTACTTGTTACGTCAAAACTTCAAACGGCCAAATTTTTTTAACCGTAACTCCGTTTTCAGAAAATTACCTTTCAAAATGACCAAAACAGCCTAGACCAGTAGGAACCAGTTAGAACTAGTTAAGAACCGGATATTCCAGCCAAGAACCTGTTTGAACCAGTTAGGAACTAGCTATTCCAGCGAATAAATAGTTAGATCTAAATAGGAACCAGCTATTCCGGCCAAGAACCAGTACAAACCAGTTTGAACCAGATAAGAACTAGCTATTTCGGTGATTTGATCTAATAATGGAAGCGATTTATCCTGTTCTTGGATGTGGTTTGTCTAGATTCGATGTATCGGAAGCGGTTTGACTTAAGCGGTTTGACATAAGCGATTTGACTTAAGCGGTTTGACCTAAGTGGTTTGACTCAAGCGGTTTGTTTTTAGCGGTTTAACATTAGTGGTTTGACTTAAGCGGTTTCACTCAAACGGTTTATCCTCAACGGTTTGATCTAAGCGGTTTGATAAGAAGCGGTTTGATAAGAAGCAGTTTGATAAAAAGCGGTTTGATTTAAGCGGTTTGTGTTCCAGCGGTTTGACAATCCTGCAATTTGACCAATGCGATTTGACCACTGTGATTTGATCAAAAAAACTAAGTTTTGACTTTTACTGTTTGACTTCTTGCGGTTTGACCACTTGCGGCTTGACCAAAGTTTACTTTTTACGTCAAAACTTCAAACGGCCATAACTTTTGAACCGTAACTCCGTTTTCAGCAAAATACCTGTTAAAATGACCGGAACAGCCTAAATCAGTAGGAACCTATTAGAACTAGTTAAAAGCTGGATATTCCGGCCAAGAGTTAGTAAGAACCAGTTATGAACTAGCTATTCCAGCGAATGAATAGTTAGATCCAAATAGGAACTAGCTATTCCGGCTAAGAACCAGTACAAACCAGTTTGAACCAGATAAGAACTAACTATTTCAGCGATTTAATCTGATAATGGAAGCGATTTTTCAAGTTCTTGGATGCGGTTTGTCTAGATTTGTTGTATCGGAAGTGGTTTGACTTAAGCGGTTTGACACAAGCGGTTTGACTTAAGTGGTTTGACCTAAGCGGTTTGACTCAAGCGGTTTGTTTTTAGGGGTTTAACATAAGTGGTTTGACTTAAGCAGTTTCACTCAAGCGGTTTGTCTTCACCGGTTTGATCTAAGCGGTTTGAGTTAAGCGGTTTGTTAAAAAGCGGTTTGTTTTAAGCGGTTTGTATTCCAGCGGTTTGACAATCCTGCGATTTGACCAATGTGATTTGACCACTGTGATTTGATCAAAAAAACTGAGTTTTGACTTTTACGGTTTGACTACTTACGGTTTGAACACTTGTGGCTTGACCAAAGTTTACTTTTCACGTCAAAACTTCAAACGTCCATAAGTTTTGAACCGTAACTCCGTCTTCAGCAAAATACCTGTCAATATGACCGGAACAGCCTAAACCAGTAGGAACCAGTTAGAACTATTTAAGAACCGGATATTCCGGCCAAGAACCAGTAAGAACATGTTTGAACCAGTTAGGAAGTAGCTATTTCAGCGAATAAATAGTTAGATCTAAATAGGAACTAGTTATTCCGGCCAAGAACCAGTACAAACCAGTTAGAACCAGTTAAGAACTAGCTATTTCAGTGATTTGATCTAATAATGGAAGCGATTTATCCAGTTCTTGGATGCGGTTTGTCTAGATTCGTTGTATTGGAAGCTGTTTGACTTAAGCGGTTTGACATAAGTGGTTTGACTTAAGCGGTTTGACCTAAGCGGTTTGACTCAAGTGGTTTGTTTTTAGCGGTTTAAAATAAGTGGTTTGACTTAAGCAGTTTCACTCAAGCGGTTTGATAAGAAGCGGTTTGATAAGAAGCAGTTTGATAAAAAGCGGTTTGATTTAAGCGGTTTGTTTTCCAGCGGTTTGACAATCCTGCGATTTGACCACTGTGATTTGATCAAAAAAACTAAGTTTCGACTTTTACTGTTTGACTTCCTGCGGTTTGACCACTTGCGCCTTGACCAAAGTTTACTTTTTACGTCAAAACTTCAAACGGCCAAAATTTTTGAACTTGAAATCCGTTTTCAGCAAAATACCTTTCAAATTGACCAGAACAGCCTAAACCAGTAGGAACCAGTTAGAACTATTTAAGAACCGGATATTCCGGCCAAGAACCAGTAAGAACCTGTTAGAACCATTTAGGAACTAGCTATTCCAGTGAATAAATAGTTAGATCTAAATAGGAACCAGCTATTCCGGCCAAGAACCAGTACAAAACAGTTTGAACCAGATAAGAACTAGCTATTTCGGCGATTTGATCTGATTATGGAAGCGATTTGTCCAGTTCTTGGATGCGGTTTGTCTAGATTCGTTGTATCGGAAGCGGTTTGACTTAAGCGGTTTGACATAAGCGATTTGACTTAAGCGGTTTGACCTAAGTTGTTTGACTCAGGCGGTTTGTTTTTAGCGGTTTAACATTAGTGGTTTGACTTAAGCGGTTTCACTCAAGTGGTTTGTCTTCAGCGGTTTGATCTAAGCGGTTTGATAAGAAGCGGTTTGATAAGAAGCAGTTTGATAAAAAGCGGTTTGATTTAAGCGGTTTATATTCCAGCGGTTTGATAATCCTGCGATTTGACCACTGTGATTTGATTAAAAAAACTATGTTTTGACTTTTACTGTTTGACTTCTTGCGGTTTGACCACTTGCGGCTTGACCAAAGTTTACTTTTTACGTCAAAACTTCAAACGGCCATAACTTTTGAACCGTAACTCCGTTTTCAGCAAAATACCTGCTAAAATGATCGGAACAGCCTAAACCAGTTAGAACTAGTTAAAAGCTGGATATTCCGGCCAAGAGTCAGTTAGAACCAGTTACGAACTTGCTATTCCAGCGAATAAATAGATAGATCCAAATAGGAACTAGCTATTCCGGCTAAGAACCAGTACAAACCAGTTTGAACCAGATAAGAACTAGCTATTTCAGCGATTTGATCTAATAATGCAAGCGATTTGTCAAGTTCTTGGATGCGGTTTGTCTAGATTTGTTGTATCGGAAGTGGTTTGACTTAAGCGGTTTGACATAAGCGGTTTGACTTAAGTGGTTTGACCTAAGCGGTTTGACTCAAGCGGTTTGTTTTTATTGGTTTAACATAAGTGGTTTGACTTAAGCAGTTTCACTCAAGCGGTTTGTCTTCAGCGGTTTGATCTAAGCGGTTTGATAAGAAGCGGTTTGAGTTAAGCGGTCTGATAAAAAGCGGTTGATTTAAGCGGTTTGTATTCCAGCAGTTTGACAATCCTGAGATTTGACCAATGTGATTTGACCACTGTGATTTGATCAAAAAAACTGAGATTTGACTTTTACTGTTTGACTTCTTGCTGTTTGACCACTTGTGGCTTGACCAAAGTTTACTTTTCACGTCAAAACTTCAAACGTTTATAAGTTTTGAACCGTAACTCCGTTTTCAGCAAAATACATGTCAAAATGACCAGAACAGCCTAAAACAGTAGGAACCAGTTAGAACTAGTTAAGAACCGGATATTCCGGCCAAGAACCAGTAAGAACCTGTTAGAACCAGTTAGGAACTAGCTATTCCAGCGAATAAATAGTTAGATCTAAGTAGGAACTAGCTATTCCGGCCAAGAACCAGTACAAAATAGTTAGAACCAGATAAGAACTAGCTATTTCGGTGATTTGATCTGATAATGGTAACAATTTGTCCAGTTCCTGGATGCGGTTTGTCTAGATTCGTTGTATCGGAAGCGGTTTGACTTAAGCGGTTTGACGTAAGCGGTTTGACATAAGCGGTTTGACCTACATGGTTTACCACAAGCGGTTTGTTTTTAACGGTATAACATAAGTTGTTTGACTTAATCGGTTTCACTCAAGCGGTTTGTCTTCAGTGGTTTGATAAGAAGTGGTTTGAGTTAAGCAGTTTGATAAGAAGCGGTTTAATTTAAGCGGTTTGTATTCCAGCGGTTTGACAATCCTGCGACTTGACCAATGCGATTTGACCACTGTGATTTGATCAAAAAAACTAAGTTTTTGACTGTTACGGTTTGACTACTTGCGGTTTGACCACTTGCGCCTTGACCAAAGTTTACTTTTTACGTCAAAACTTCAAACGGCCATAAATTTTGAACCGTAACTCCGTTTTCAGCAAAATACCTTTCAAAATGACAGGAACAGCCTAAACTAGTAGAAACCAGTTAGAACTAGTTAAGAACTGGATATTCCGGCCAAGAACCAATAAGAACCTGTTAGAACCAGTTAGGAACTAGCTATTCCAGCGAATAAATAGTTAGATCTAAATAGGAACCAGCTAATCCAGCCAAGAACCAGTACAAACCAGCTAGAACCAGATAAAAACTAGCTATTTCGGTGATTTGATCTGATAATGGAAGCGATTTGTCCAGTTCTTGGATGCGGTTTACCTAGATTCGTTGTATCGGAAGCGGTTTGACTTAAGCGGTTTGACATAAGCGGTTTGACCTAAGCGATTTGACTCAAGCGGTTTGTTTTTCGCGGTTTAACCTAAGTGGTTTGACTTAAGCGGTTTCACTAAAGCGGTTTGTCTTCCGCGGTTTAATCTAAGCGGTTTGATAAGAAGCAATTTGATAAAAAGCGGTTTGATTTAAGCGGTTTGTTTTCCAGCGGTTTGACAATCCTGCGATTTGACCAATGCAATTTGACCACTGTGATTTGATCAAAAAAATTAAGTTTTGAATTTTACGGTTTGACCACTTGCGGCTTGACCAAAGTTTACTTTTTATGTCAAAATTTCCAACGACCATAACTTATGAACCGTAACTCTGTTTTCAGCAAAATACCTATCAAAATGACCGGAAGAGCCAAAACCAGTAGGAATCGGTTAGAACTAGTTAAGAACTGGATATTCCGGCCAATAACCAGTAAGAACCAGTTAGAACCAGTTAGGAACTAGCTATTCCAGCGAATAAATAGTTAGATCCAAATAGGAACCAGCTATTCCGGCTAAGAACCAGTACAAACCAGTTTGCACCAGATAAGAACTAGCTATTTCAGCGATTTGATCTGATAATGGAAGCGATTTGTCAAGTTCTTGGATGCGGTTTGTCTCGATTCGTTGTATCGGAAGCGGTTTGACATAAGCGGTTTGATAAGAAGCAGTTTGGTAAAAAGCGGTTTGATTTAAGGCGTTTGTTTTCCATTGGTTTGACAATCCTACGATTTGACCAATGCGATTTGACCACTGTGATTTGATCAAAAAAACTAAGTTTTGACTTTTACGATTTGACTTCTTGCGGTTTGAACACTTGCGCCTGACCAAAGTTTACTTTTTATGTCAAAACTTCAAACGGCCATAAGTTTTGAACCGTAACTCCGTTTTCAGTAAAATACCTGTCAAAATGACCGGAACAGCCTAAACAAGTAGGAACCAGTTAAAACAAGTTAAGAACCAGATATTCCAGCCAAGAACCTATTAGAACCAGTTAGGAACTAGCTATTCCAGTGAATAAATAGTTAGATCTAAATAGGAACCAGCTATTCCTGCCAAGAACCAGTACAAACCAGTTAGAACCAGATAAGAACTAGCTATTTTCGGTGATTTGATCTGATAATGGAAGCGATTTGTCCAGTTCTTGGATGCGGTTTGTCTAGATTCGTTGTATCGGAGGCGTTTTGACTTAAGCGGTTTGACTTAAGCGATTTGACCTAAGCAGTTTGACTCAAGCGGTTTCTTTTTAGCGGTTTAACATTAGTTGTTTGACTTAAGCAGTTTCACTCAAGCGGTTTGTCTTCAGCGGTTTGATAAGAAGCGGTTTGATAAGAAGCAGTTTGATAAGAAGCAGGTTGATAAAAAGCGGTTTCATTTAAGCGGTTTGTTTTCCAGCGGTTTGACAATCCTACGATATGACCAATGCAATTTGACCAGTGCGATATGACCACTGTGATTTGATCAAAAAAGCTATGTTTTGACTTTTAGGGTTTGACTTCTTGCGGTTTCACCACTTGCGGCTTGCCCAAAGTTTACTTTTTACGTCAACACTTCAAACGGCCATAACTTATGAACCGTAACTCTGTTTTCAGCAAAATACCAATCAAAATGACCAAAACAGCCTAAACCAGTAGGAACCAATTAGAACTAGTTAAGAACCTGATATTCCGGCCAAGAACCAGTAAGAACCAGTTAGGAACTAGCTATTCCAGCGAATAAATAGTTAGATCTAAATACGAACCAGCTATTCCGGCCAAGAACCAGTACAAACCAGTTTGAACCAGATAAGAACTAGCTATTTAGGCAATTTGATCTGATAATGGAAGCGATTTGTCCAGTTCTTGGATGCGGTTTGTCTAGATTCGTTGTATCGGAAGCGGTTTGACTTAAGCGGTTTGATATAAGCGATTTGACTTAAGCGGTTTGACCTAAGTGGTTTGACTCAAGCGCTTTGTTTTTATCGGTTTAACATTAGTGGTTTGACTTAAGCGGTTTCACTCAAGCGGTTTGTCTTCAGCGGTTTGATCTAAGCGGTTTGATAAGAAGCGGTTTGATAAGAAGCAGTTTGATAAAAAGTGGTTTGATTTAAGCGGTTTGTAATACAGCGATTTGACAATCCTGCGATTTGACCACAGTGATTTGATCAAAAAAACTAAGTTTTGACTTTTACTGTTTGACTTCTTGCGGTTTGACCAAAGTTTACTTTTTACGTCAAAACTTCAAACGGCCATAACTTTTGTACCGTAACTCCGTTTTCAGCAAAATAGCTGTTAAAATGACCGGAACAGCCTAAACCAGTAGGAACCAGTTAGAACTAGTTAAAAGCTGGATATTCCGGCCAAGAGTCAGTAAGAACCAGTTAGAACTAGTTACGAACTAGCTATTCTAGCGAATAAATAGTTAGATCCAAATAGGAACTAGCTATTCCGGCTAAGAACCAGTACAAACCAGTTTGAACCAGATAAGAACTAGCTATTTCAGCGATTTAATCTGATAATGGAAGCGATTTGTCAAGTTCTTGAATGCGGTTTGTCTGGATTTGTTGTATCGGAAGTGGTTTGACTTAAGCAGTTTGACATAAGTGGTTTGACTTAAGTGGTTTGACCTAAGCGGTTTGACTCAAGCGGTTTGTTTTTAGCGGTTTAACATAAGTGGTTTGACTTAAGCAGTTTCACTCAAGCGGTTTGTCTTCAGCGGTTTGATCTAAGCGGTTTGATAAGAAGCGGTTTGAGTTAAGCGGTTTGATAAAAAGCAGTTTGATTTAAGCGGTTTGTATTCCAGCGGTTTGACAATCCTGCGATTTGACCAATGTGATTTGACCACTGTGATTTGATCAAAAAAACTGATTTTTGACTTTTACGATTTGACCACTTACGGTTTGACCACTTGTGGCTTGACCAAAGTTTTCTTTTCACGTCAAAACTTCAAACGTCCATAAGTTTTGAACCGTAACTCCGTTTTCAGCAAAATACCTGTCAAAATGACCAGAACAGCCTAAAGCAGTAGGAACCAGTTAGAACTAGTTAAGAACCGGATATTCCGGCCAAGAACCAGTAAGAACGTGTTAGAACCAGTTAGGAACTAGCTATTCCAGTGAATAAATAGTTAGATCTAAGTAGGAACCAGCTATTCCGGCCAAGAACCAGTACAAACCAGTTAGAACCAGATAAGAACTAGCTATTTCGATGATTTGATCTGATAATGGTAACAATTTATCCAGTTCTTGGATGCGGTTTGTCTAGATTCGTTGTATCGGAAGCGGTTTGACTTAAGCGGTTTGACATAAGCGGTTTGACTTAAGCGGTTTGACCTAAGCGATTTGACTCAAGCGGTTTGTTTTTCGCGGTTTAACATAAGTGGTTTGACTTAAGCGGTTTCACTAAAGCGGTTTGTCTTCAGCGGTTTGATCTAAGCGGTTTGATAAGAAGCGGTTTGATAAGAAGCAGTTTGATAAAAAGCGGTTTGATTTAAGCGGTTTGTTTTCCAGCGGTTTGACAATCCTGCAATTTGACCAATGCGATTTGACCACTATGATTTGATCAAAAAAACTAAGTTTTGAATTTTACGGTTTGACCACTTGCGGCTTGACCAAAGTTTACTTTTTACGTCAGAATTTCCAACGGCCATAACTTATGAACCGTAACTCCGTTTTCAGAAAAATACTTATCAAAACGACCGGAACAGCCTAAACCAGTAGGAATCAGTTAGAACTAGTTAAGAACTGGATATTCCGGCCAAGAACCAGTAAGAACCAGTTAGAACCAGTTAGGAACTAGCTATTCCAGCGAATAAATAGTTAGATCCAAATAGGAACAAGCTATTCCGGCTAAGAACCAGTACAAACCATTTTGAACCAGATAAGAACTAGCTATTTCAGCGATTTGATCTGATAATGGAAGCGATTTGTCAAGTTCTTGGATGCGGTTTGTCTAGATTCGTTGTATCGGAAGCGGTTTGACTTAAGCGGTTTGACATAAGCGGTTTGATAAGAAGCGGTTTGATAAGAAGCAGTTTGATAAAAAGCGATTTGATTTATGCAGTTTGTTTTCTAGCGGTTTGACAATCCTACGATTTGACCACTGTGATTTGATAAAAAAAACTAAGTTTTGACTTTTACAGTTTGACTTCTTGAGGTTTGAATACTTGCGCCTTGACCAAAGTTTACTTTTTATGTCAAAACTTCAAACGGCCATAAGTTTTGAACCGTAGCTCCGTTTCCAGCAAAATACCTGTCAAAATGACCGGAATAGCCTAAACTAGTAGGAAACAGTTAAAACTAGTTAAGAACTAGATATTCCAGCCAACAACCTGTTAGAACCAGTTAGAACTAGTTACGAACTAGCTATTCCAGCGAATAAATAGTTAGATCCAAATAGGAACTAGCTACTCCGGCTAAGAACCAGTACAAACCAGTTTGAACCAGATAAGAACTAGCTATTTCAGTGATTTAATCTGATAATGGAAGCGATTTGTCAAGTTCTTGGATGCGGTTTGTCTGGATTTGTTGTATCGGAAGTGGTTTGACTTAAGCGGTTTGACATAAGCGGTTTGACTTAAGTGGTTTGATCTAAGCGGTTTGACTCAAGCGGTTTGTTTTTAGCGGTTTAACATAAGTGGTTTGACTTAAGCAGTTTCACTCAAGCGGTTTGTCTTCAGCGGTTTGATCTAAGCGGTTTGATAAGAAGCGGTTTGATAAAAAGCGGTTTGATTTAAGCGGTTTGTATTCCAGCGGTTTGACAATCCTGCGATTTGACCAATGTGATTTGACCACTGTGATTTGATCAAAAAAATTGATTTTTGAATTTTTGCGGTTTGACTACTTACGGTTTGACCACTTGTGGCTGGACCAAAGTTTACTTTTCACGTCAAAACTTCAAACGTCCATAAGTTTTGAACCGTAACTCCGTTTTCAGCAAAATACCTGTCAAAATGACCAGAACAGCCTAAACCAGTAGGAACCAGTTAGAACTAGTTAAGAACCAGATATTCCGGCCAAGAGCCAGTAAGAACCTATTAGAACTAGTTAGGAACTAGCTATTCCATCGAATAAATAGTTAGATCTAAGTAGGAACCAGCTATTCCGGCCAAGGACCAGTACAAACCAGTTAGAACCAGATAAGAACTCGCTAATTCGGTGATTTGATCTGATAATGGTAACAATTTGTCCAGTTCTAGGATGCGGTTTGTCTATATTCGTTGTATCGGAAGCGGTTTGACTTAAGCGGTTTGACATATGCGGTTTGACTTAAGCGGTTTGACCTAAGCGATTTGACTCAAGCGGTTTGTTTTTCGCGGTTTAACATAAGTGGTTTGATTTAAGCAGTTTCACTAAAGCGGTTTGTCTTTAGCGGTTTGATCTAAGCGGTTTGATAAGAAGCGGTTTGATAAGAAGCAGTTTGATAAAAAGCGGTTTGATTTAAGCGGTTTGTTTTCCAGCGGTTTGACGATCCTGCAATTTGACCAATGCGATTTGACCACTGTGATTTGATCAATAAAACTAAGTTTTGAATTTTACGGTTTGACCACTTGCGGCTTGACCAAAGTTTACTTTTTACGTCAAAATTTCCAACGGCCATAACTTATGAATCGTAACTCCGTTTTTAGCAAAATACCTATCAAAACGACCGGAACAGCATAAACGAGTAGGATTCAGTTAGAACTAGTTAAGAGCTGGATATTCCGGCAAAGAACCAGTAAGAACCAGTTAGAACCAATTAGATCTAAATAGGAACCAGCTATTCCGACCAAGAACCAGTACAAACCAGTTTGAACCAGATAAGAACTGGCTATTTAGGCAATTTGATCTGATAATGGAAGCGATTTGTCCAGTTCTTGGATGCGGTTTGTCTAGATTCGTTGTATCGGAAGCGGTTTGACTTAAGCGGTTTGATATAAGCGATTTGACTTAAGCGGTTTGACCTAAGTGGTTTGACTCAAGCGCTTTGTTTTTATCGGTTTAACATTAGTGGTTTGACTTAAGCGGTTTCACTCAAGCGGTTTGTCTTCAGCGGTTTGATCTAAGCGGTTTGATAAGAAGCGGTTTGATAAGAAGCAGTTTGATAAAAAGTGGTTTGATTTAAGCGGTTTGTATTACAGCGATTTTACAATCCTGAGATTTGACCACAGTGATTTGATCAAAAAAACTAAGTTTTGACTTTTACTGTTTGACTTCTTGCGGTTTGACCAAAGTTTACTTTTTACGTCAAAACTTCAAACGGCCATAACTTTTGTACCGTAACTCCGTTTTCAGCAAAATACCTGTTAAAATGACCGGAACAGCCTAAACCAGTAGGAACCAGTTAGAACTAGTTAAAAGCTGGATATTCCGGCCAAGAGTCAGTAAGAACCAGTTAGAACTAGTTACGAACTAGCTATTCTAGCGAATAAATAGTTAGATCCAAATAGGAACTAGCTATTCCGGCTAAGAACCAGTACAAACCAGTTTGAACCAGATAAGAACTAGCTATTTCAGCGATTTAATCTGATAATGGAAGCGATTTGTCAAGTTCTTGAATGCGGTTTGTCTGGATTTGTTGTATCGGAAGTGGTTTGACTTAAGCGGTTTGACATAAGCGGTTTGACTTAAGTGGTTTGACCTAAGCGGTTTGACTCAAGCGGTTTGTTTTTAGCAGTTTAACATAAGTGGTTTGACTTAAGCAGTTTCACTCAAGCGGTTTGTCTTCAGCGGTTTGATCTAAGCGGTTTGATAAGAAGCGGTTTGAGTTAAGCGGTTTGATAAAAAGCGGTTTGATTTAAGCGGTTTGTATTCCAGCGGTTTGACAATCCTGCGATTTGACCAATGTGATTTGACCACTGTGATTTGATCAAAAAAACTGATTTTTGACTTTTACGATTTGACAACTTACGGTTTGACCACTTGTGGCTTGACCAAAGTTTACTTTTCTCGTCAAAACTTCAAACGTCCATAAGTTTTGAACCGTAACTCCGTTTTCAGCAAAATACCTGTCAAAATGACCAGAACAGCCTAAAGCAGTAGGAACCAGTTAGAACTAGTTAAGAACTGGATATTCCGGCCAAGAACCAGTAAGAACCTGTTAGAACCAGTTAGGAACTAGCTATTCCAGCGAATAAATAGTTAGATCTAAGTAGGAACCAGCTATTCCGGCCAAGAACCAGTACAAACCAGTTAGAACCAGATAAGAACTAGCTATTTCGATGATTTGATCTGATAATGGTAACAATTTATCCAGTTCTTGGATGCGGTTTGTCTAGATTCGTTGTATCGGAAGCGGTTTGACTTAAGCGGTTTGACATAAGCGGTTTGACTTAAGCGGTTTGACCTAAGCGATTTGACTCAAGCGGTTTGTTTTTCGCGGTTTAACATAAGTGGTTTGACTTAAGCGGTTTCACTAAAGCGGTTTGTCTTCAGCGGTTTGATCTAAGCGGTTTGATAAGAAGCGGTTTGATAAGAAGCAGTTTGATAAAAAGCGGTTTGATTTAAGCGGTTTGTTTTCCAGCGGTTTGACAATCCTGCAATTTGACCAATGCGATTTGACCACTGTGATATGATCAAAAAAACTAAGTTTTGAATTTTACGGTTTGACCACTTGCGGCTTGACCAAAGTTTACTTTTTATGTCAGAATTTCCAACGGCAATAACTTATGAACCGTAACTCCGTTTTCAGCAAAATACTTATCAAAACGACCGGAACAGCCTAAACCAGTAGGAATCAGTTAGAACTAGTTAAGAACTGGATATTCCGGCCAAGAACCAGTTAGAACCAGTTAGGAACTAGCTGTTCCAGCGAATAAATAGTTAGATCCAAATAGGAACCAGCTATTCCGGCTAAGAACCAGTACAAACCATTTTGAACCAGATAAGAACTAGCTATTTCAGCGATTTGATCTGATAATGGAAGCGATTTGTCAAGTTCTTGGATGCGGTTTGTCTAGATTCGTTGTATCGGAAGCGGTTTGACTTAAGCAGTTTGACATAAGCGGTTTGATAAGAAGCGGTTTGATAAGAAGCAGTTTGATAAAAAGCGATTTGATTTATGCAGTTTGTTTTCTAGCGGTTTGACAATCCTACGATTTGACCACTGTGATTTGATAAAAAAAAAACTAAGTTTTGACTTTTACAGTTTGACTTCTTGAGGTTTGAACACTTGCGCCTTGACCAAAGTTTACTTTTTATGTCAAAACTTCAAACGGCCATAAGTTTTGAACCGTAACTCCGTTTCCAGAAAATACCTGTCAAAATGACCGGAATAGCCTAAACTAGTAGGAAACAGTTAAAACTAGTTAAGAACTAGATATTCCAGCCAAGAACCTGTTAGAACCAGTTAGAACTAGTTACGAACTAGCTATTCCAGCAAATAAATAGTTAGATCCAAATAGGAACTAGCTACTCCGGCTAAGAACCAGTACAAACCAGTTTGAACCAGATAAGAACTAGCTATTTCAGCGATTTAATCTGATAATGGAAGCGATTTGTCAAGTTCTTGGATGCGGTTTGTCTGGATTTGTTGTATCGGAAGTGGTTTCACTTAAGCGGTTTGACATAAGCGGTTTGACTTAAGTGGTTTGATCTAAGCGGTTTGACTCAAGCGGTTTGTTTTTAGCGGTTTAACATAAGTGGTTTGACTTAAGCAGTTTCACTCAAGCGGTTTGTCTTAAGTGGTTTGATCTAAGCGGTTTGATAAGAAGCGGTTTGATAAAAAGCGGTTTGATTTAAGCGGTTTGTATTCCAGCGGTTTGACAATCCTGCGATTTGACCAATGTAATTTGACCACTTGTGGCTTGACCAAAGTTTACTTTTCACGTCAAAACTTCAAACGTCCATAAGTTTTGAACCGTAACTCCGTTTTCAGCAAAATACCTGTCAAAATGACCAGAACAGCCTAAACCAGTAGAAACCAGTTAGAACTAGTTAAGATCCAGATATTCCGGCCAAGAGCCAGTAAGAACCTATTAGAACTTGTTAGGAACTAGCTATTCTAGCGAATAAATAGTTAGATCTAAGTAGGAACCAGCTATTCCGGCCAAGGACCAGTACAAACCAGTTAGAACCAGATAAGAACTAGCTATTTCGGTGATTTGATCTGATAATGGTAACAATTTGTCCAGTTCTTGGATGCGGTTTGTCTAGATTCGTTGTATCGGAAGCGGTTTGACTTAAGCGGTTTGACATAAGCGGTTTGACTTAAGCGGTTTGACCTAAGCGATTTGACTCAAGCGGTTTGTATTTCGCGGTTTAATATAAGTGGTTTGATTTAAGCAGTTTCACTAAAGCGGTTTGTCTTCAGCGGTTTGATCTAAGCGGTTTGATAAGAAGCGGTTTGATAAGAAGCAGTTTGATAAAAAGCGGTTTGATTTAAGCGGTTTGTTTTCCAGCGGTTTGACAATCCTGCGATTTGACCAATGCGATTTGACCACTGTGATTTGATCAAAAAAACTAAGTTTTGAATTTTACGGTTTGACCACTTGCGGCTTGACCAAAGTTTACTTTTTACGTCAAAATTTCCAACGGCCATAACTTATGAACCGTAACTCCGTTTTCAGCAAAATACCTATCAAAACGACCGGAACAGCCTAAATGAGTAGGAATCAGTTAGAACTAGTTAAGAACTGGATATTCCGGCAAAGAACCAGTAAGAACCAGTTAGGAACTATCTATTCCAGCGAATAAATAGTTAGATCCAAATAGGAACCAGCTATTCCGGCTAAGAACCAGTACAAACCATTTTGAACCAGATAAGAACTAGCTATTTCAGCGGTTTGATCTGATAATGGAAGCGATTTGTCAAGTTCTTGGATGCGGTTTGTCTAGATTCGTTGTATCTGAAGCGGTTTGACTTAAGCGGTTTGACATAAGCGGTTTGATAAGAAGCGGTTTAATAAGAAGCAGTTTGATAAAAAGCGATTTGATTTAAGCGGTTTGACAATCCTACGATTTGACCACTGTGATTTGATCAAAAAAACTAAGTTTTGACTTTTACAGTTTGACTTCTTCGGTTTGAAAACTTGCGCCTTGACCAAAGTTTACTTTTTATGTCAAAACTTCAAACGGCCATAAGTTTTGAACCGTAACTCCGTTTCCAGCAAAATACCTGTCAAAATGACCGGAATAGCCTAAACTAGTAGGAACCAGTTAAAACTAGTTAAGAACTAGATATTCCGGCCAAGAACCTGTCGGAACCAGTTAGGAACTAGCTATTCCAGTGAATAAATAGTTAGATCTAATCAGGAACCAGCTATTCCGGCCGAGAACCAGTACAAACCAGTTATAACCAGATAAGAAGTAGCTATTTCGGTGATTTGATCTGATAATGGAAGCGATTTGTCCAGTTCTTGGATGCGGTTTGTCTAGATTCATTGTATCGGAAGCGGTTTGACTTAAGCGGTTTGACATAAGCGGTTTGACTTAAGCGATTTGACCAAAGCAGTTTGACTCAAGCGGTTTCTTTTTAGCGGTTTAACATTAGTGGTTTTACTTAAGCGGTCTCACTCAAGCGGTTTGTCTTCAGAGGTTTGATCTAAGCGGTTTGATAAGAAGCGGTTTGATAAGAAGCAGTTTGATAAAAAGCGGTTTGATTTAAGCGGTTTGTTTTCCAGCGGTTTGACAATCCTACGATATGACCAATGCGATTTGACCAATGCGATTTGACCACTGTAATTTGATCAAAAAAACTAAGTTTTTACTTTTAGGGTTTGACTTCTTGCGGTTTGACCACTTGCGGCTTGAGCAAAGTTTACTTTTTACGTCAAAACTTCAAACGACCATAACTTATGAACCGTAACTCTGTTTTTTCAGAAAAATACCTATCAAAACGACCGGAACAGCCTAAACCAGTGGGAACCAGTTAGAACTAGTTAAGAACTGGATAATCTGGCCAAGAACCAGTAAGAACAAGTTAGAACCAGTTAGGAACTAGCTATTCCAGCGAATAAATAGTTAGATACAAATAGGAACCAGCTATTCCGGCTAAGAACCAGTACAAACCAGTTTGAACCAGATAAGAACTAGCTATTTCAGCGATTTGATCTGATAATGGAAACGATTTGTCAAGTTCTTGGATGCGGTTTGTCTAGATTCGTTGTATCGGAAGCGGTTTGACTTAAGCGGTTTGACATAAGCGGTTTGATAAAAAGTGGTTTGATAAGAAGCAGTCTGATAAAAAGCGGTTTGATTTAAGCGGTTTGTTTTCCAGCGTTTTAACAATCCTACGATTTGACCAATGCGATTTGACTACTGTGATTTGATAAATGAAACTAAATTTTGACTTTTACGGTTTGACTTCTTGCGGTTTGAACACTTGCGCCTTGACCAAAGTTTACTTTTTATGTCAAAACATCAAACGGCCATAAATTTTGAACCGTAACTTCGCTTTCAGCAAAATACCTGTCAAAATGACCAGAACAGCCTAAACCAGTAGGAACCAGTTAGAACTAGTTAAGAACCAGATATACCGTCCAATAACCAGTAAGAACCTGTTAGAACCAGTTAGGAACTAGCTATTCCAGCGAATAAATAGTTAGATCTAAGTAGGAACCAGCTATTCCTGCCAAAAACCAGTACAAACCAGTTAGAACCAGATAAGAACTAGCTATTTCGGTGATTTGATCTGATAATGGTAACAATTTGTCCAGTTCCTGGATGCGGTTTGTCTAGATTCGTTGTGTCGGAAGCGGTTTGACTTAAGCGGTTTAACGTAAGCGGTTTGACTTAAGCGGTTTGACCTACATGGTTTACCTCAAGCGGTTTGTTTTTGACGATAAAACATAAGTTGTTTGACTTAAGCGGTTTCACTCAAGCGGGTTGTCTTCAGTGGTTTGATCTAAGCGGTTTGATAAGAAGTGGTTTGAGTTAAGGAGTTTGATAATAAGCGGTTTGATTTAAGCGGTTTGTATTCCAGCGGTTTGACAATCCTGCGACTTGACCAATGCGATTTAACCACAGTGATTTGATCAAAAAAACTAAGTTTTTGACTGTTACGGTTTGACTACTTGCGGTTTGACCACTTGCGCCTTGACCAAAGTTTACTTTTTACGTCAAAACTTCAAACGGCCATAAATTTTGAACCGTAACTCCGTTTTCAGCAAAATACCTTTCAAAATGACCGGAACAGCCTAAACTAGAAGGAACCAGTTAGAACTAGTTAAGAACTGGATATTCCGGCCAAGAACCAATAAGAACCTGTTAGAACCAGTTAGGAACTAGCTATTCCACTGAATAAATAGTTAGATCTAAATAGGAACCAGCTAATCCGGCCAAGAACCAGTACAAACCAGCTAGAACCAGATAAAAACTAGCTATTTTGGCGATTTGATCTGATAATGGAAGCGATTTGTCCAGTTCTTGGATGTGGTTTGTCTAGATTCGTTTTATCAGAAGCGGTTTGACTTAAGCGGTTTGACATAAGCATTTTGACTTAAGCGGTTTGACCTAAGCGATTTGACTCAAGCGGTTTGTTTTTCGCGGTTTAACATAAGTGGTTTGACTTAAGCGGTTTCACTAAAGCGGTTTGTCTTCCGCGGTTTAATCTAAGCGGTTTGATAAGAAGCGGTTTGATAAGAAGCAGTTTGATAAAAAGCGGTTTGATTTAAGCGGTTTGTTTTCCAGCGGTCTGACAATCCTGCGATTTAACCAATGCGATTTGAACACTGTGATTTGATCATAAAAATTAGGTTTTGAATTTTACGGTTTGACCACTTGCGGCTTGACCAAAGTTTACTTTTTACGTCGAAATTTCCAACGGCCATAACTTATGAACCGTAACTCCGTTTTCAGCAAAATACCTATCAAAACGACCGGAAGAGCCTAAACCAGTAGGAATCGGTTAGAACTAGTTAAGAACTAGATATTCCGGCAAAGAACCAGTAAGAACCAGTTAGAACCAGTTAGGAACTAGATATTCCAGCGAATAAATAGTTAGATCCAAATAGGAACAAGCTATTCCGGCTAAGAACCAGTACAAACCAGTTTGAACCAGATAAGAACTAGCTATTTCAGCAATTTGATCTGATAATGGAAGCGATTTGTCAAGTTCTTAGATGCGGTTTGTCTAGATTCGTTGTATCGGAAGCGGTTTGACTTAAGCGGTTTGACATAAGCGGTTTGATAAGAAGCGGTTTGATAAGAAGCAGTTTGATAAAAAGCGGTTTGATTTAAGCGGTTTGTTTTCCAGCGGTTTTACAATCCTACGATTTGACCATTGCGATTTGTCCACTGTTATTTGATCAAAAAAACTAAGTTTTGACTTTTACGGTTTGACTTCTTGCGGTTTGAACACTTGCGCCTGACCAAAGTTTACTTTTTATGTCAAAACTTCAAACGGCCATAAGTTTTGAACCGTAAATCCGTTTTCAGCAAAATACCTATCAAAATGACCGGAACAGCCTAAACCAGTAGGAACCAGTCAAAACTAGTTAAGAACCAGATATTCCGGCCAAGAACCTGTTAGAACCAGTTAGGAACTAGCTATTCCAGTGAATAAATAGTTAGATCTAAATAGGAACCAGCTATTCCTGCCAAGAACCAGTACAAACCAGTTAGAACCAGATAAGAACTAGCTATTTCGGTCATTTGATCTGATAATGGAAGTGATTTGTCCAGTTCTTGGATGCGGTTTGTCTAGATTCGTTGTATCGGAAGCGGTTTGACTTAAGCGGTTTGACTTAAGCGGTTTGACTTAAGCAGTTTGACTCAAGCGGTTTCTTTTTAGCGGTTTAACATTAGTGGTTTGACTTAAGCAGTTTCACTCAAGCGATTTGTCTTCAGCGGTTTGATAAGAAGCAGTTTGATAAGAAGCAGTTTGATAAAAAGCGGTTTGATTTAAGCGATTTGTTTTCCATCAGTTTGACAATCCTTTGATATGACCAATGTGATTTGACCACTGTGATTTGATCAAAAATGCTAAGTTTTGACTTTTAGGGTTTGACTTCTTGCGGTTTCACCACTTGCGGCTTGCCCAAAGTTTACTTTTAACGTCAACACTTCAAACGGCCATAACTTATGAACCGTAACTCTGTTTTCAGCGAAATACCTATCAGAATGACCAAAACAGCCTAAACCAGAAGGAACCAGTTAGAACTAGTTAAGAACCGGATATTCTGGCCAAGAACCAGTTAAGAACTAGCTATTCCAGCGAATAAATAGTTAGATCTAAATAGGAACCAGCTATTTCGGCCAAGAACCAGTACAAACCAGTTTGAACCAGATAAGAACTAGCTATTTAGGTGATTTGATATGATAATGGAAGCGATTTGTCCAGTTCTTGGATGCGGTTTGTCTAGATTCGTTGTATCGGAAGCGGTTTGACTTAAGCGGTTTGATATAAGCGATTTGACTTAAGCGGTTTGACCTAAGTGGTTTGACTCAAGCGCTTTGTTTTTAGCGGTTTAACATTAGTGGTTTGACTTAAGCGGTTTCACTCAAGCGGTTTGTCTTCAGCGGTTTGATCTAAGCGGTTTGATAAGAAGCGGTTTGATAAGAAGTAGTTTGATAAAAAGCGGTTTGATTTAAGCTGTTTGTATTACAGCGGTTTGACAATCCTGTGATTTGACCAATGCGATTTGACCACTGTGATTTGATCAAAAAAACTAAGTTTTGACTTTTTCTGTTTGACTTCTTGCGGTTTGACCACTTGCGGCTTGACCAAAGTTTACTTTTTACATCAAAACTTCAAACGGCCATGACTTTTGTACCGTAACTCCGTTTTCAGCAAAATACCTGTTAAAATGACCGGAACAGCCTAAACCAGTAGGAACCAGTTAGAACTAGTTAAAAGCTGGATATTCTGGCCAAGAGTCAGTAAGAACCAGCTAGAACTAGTTACGAACTAGTTATTCCAGCGAATAAATAGTTAGATCCAAATAGAAACTAGCTATTCCGGCTAAGAACCAGTACAAACCAGTTTGAACCAGATAAGAACTAGCTATTTCATCGATTTAATCTGATAATGGAAGCGATTTGTCAAGTTCTAGGATGCGGTTTGTCTGGATTTGTTGTATCGGAAGTGGTTTGACTTAAGCAGTTTGACATAAGCGGTTTGACTTAAGTGGTTTGACCTAAGCGGTTTGACTCAAGCGGTTTGTTTTTAGCGGTTTAATATAAGTGGTTTGACTTAAGCAGTTTCACTCAAGCAGTTTGTCTTCAGCGGTTTGATCTAAGCGGTTTGATAAGAAGCGGTTTGAGTTAAGCGGTTTGATAAAAAGCGGTTTGATTTAAGCAATTTGTATTCCAGCGGTTTGACAATCCTGCGATTTGTCCAATGTGATTTGACCACTGTAATTTGATCAAAAAAACTGAGTTTTGACTTTTACGATTTGACTACTTACGGTTTGACCACTTGTGGCTTGACCAAAGTTTACTTTTCACGTCAAAACTTCAAACATCCATAAGTTTTGAACCGTAACTCCGTTTTCAGCAAAATACCTGTCAAAATGACCAGAACAGCCTAAACCAGTAGGAACCAGTTAGAACTAGTTATGAACCGGATATTTCGGCCAAGAACCAGTAAGAACCTGTTAGAACCAGTTAGGAACTAGCTATTCCAGCGAATAAATAGTTAGATCTAAGTAGGAACCAGCTATTCCAGCCAAGAACCAGTACAAACCAGTTAGAACCAGATAAGAAGTAGCTATTTCGGTGATTTGATCTGATAATGGTAACAATTTGTCCAGTTCTTGGATGCGGTTTGTCTAGATTCGTTGTATCGGAAGCAGTTTGACTTAAGCGGTTTGACATAAGCGGTTTGACTTAAGCGGTTTGACCTAAGCGATTTGACTCAAGCGGTTTGTTTTTCGTGGTTTAACACAAGTGGTTTGACTTAAGCGGTTTCACTAAAGCGGTTTGTCTTCAGCGGTTTGATCTAAGCGGTTTGATAAGAAGTGGTTTGATAAGAAGCAGTTTGATAAAAAACGGTTTGTTTTCCAGCGGTTTGACAATCCTGCGATTTGACCAATGCGATTTGACCACTGTGATTTGATCAAAAAAACTAAGTTTTGAATTTTACGGTTTGACCCCTTGCGGTTTGACCAAAGTTTACTTTTAACGTCAAAATTTCCAACGGCCATAACTTATGAACCGTAACTCCGTTTTCAGCAAAATACCTATCAAAATGAAAGGAACAGCCAAAACCAGTAGGAATCAGTTAGAACTAGTTAAGAACTGGATATTCCGGCCAAGAACCAGTAAGAACCAGTTAGAACCAGTTAGGAACTAGCTATTCCAGCGAATAAATAGTTAGATCCAAATAGGAACCAGCTATTCCGGCTAAGAACCAGTACAAACCATTTTGAACCAGATAAGAACTAGCTATTTCAGCGATTTGATCTCATAATGGAAGCGATTTGTCAAGTTCTTGGATGCGGTTTGTCCAGATTCGTTATATCGGAAGCGGTTTGACTTAAGCGGTTTGACATAAGCGGTTTGATAAGAAGCGGTTTGATAAGAAGCAGTTTGATAAAAAGCGATATGATTTAAGCGGTTTGTTTTCTAGCGGTTTGACAGTCCTACGATTTGACCACTGTGATTTGATGAAAAAAACTAAGTTTTGACTTTTACAATTTGACTTCTTGCGGTTTGAACACTTGCGCCTTGACCAAAGTTTACTTTTTATGTCAAAACTTCAAACGGCCATAAGTTTTGAACCGTAACTCCGTTTTCAGCAAAATACCTGTCAAAATGACCGGAACAGCCTAAACCAGTAGGAACCAGTTAAAACTAGTTAAGAACTAGATATTCGTGGCAAGAACCTGTAAGAACCTGTTTGAACCAGTTAGGAACTAGCTATTCCAGTGAATAAATAGTTAGATCTAAATAGGAACCAGCTATTCCGGCCAAGAACCAGTACAAACCAGTTAGAACCAGATAAGAAGTAGCTATTTCGGTGATTTGATCTGATAATGGAAGCGATTTGTCCAGTTCTTGGATGCGGTTTGTCTAGATTCATTGTATCGAAAGCGGTTTGACTTAAGCGGCTTGACATAAGCGGTTTGACTTAAGCGATTTGACCAAAGCAGTTTTACTCAAGCGGTTTCTTTTTAGCGGTTTAACATTAGTGGTTTGACTTAAGCGGTCTCACTCAAGCGGTTTGTCTTCAGCGGTTTGATCTAAGTGGTTTGATAAGAAGCGGTTTGATAAGAAGCAGTTTGATAAAAAGCGGTTTGATTTAAGCGGTTTGTTTTCCAGCGGTTTGACAATCCTACGATATGACCAATGCGATTTGACCAATGCGATTTTTGGTCGGTCTATTTGGTATCGTTCATCTACCATTGGAACCAATTGAAAACCATTTGAAAATCAATCTAGATACTTGTGATATATTATCAAAGCATTTTATACCTGAATTGTTTTTGATATTTTTAGAAAAAGAGAGCTCCCCTCAACATGTGCATTATGTATTTGAAATCGTTTTGCACACGGAGGCAAGAGGAAGAATTAGCTTCTTTGATTACCACTTTCTAAAAGATGTCATCATCACTTCCCTGATTATATCAAGTAGATAAAGCATATTGGGGAAGGATGAGGTTTTCAAAAATTTGCCCCCCCTCAATATGTGCCTCGAGGTTTGAAAGAGTTTTGTACATACTAGAGGGAATATGCACTTAGAGACAAATCAATCACGTTTCAATTCTTTGTGGTTTAAAAAGATGCTCCCCCTCAACATGTGCATAGAAATCTTGAAATCGTTTGGTGATCCGCTCCAAACCGTCAAGTTTTATCACTCAAGCCGACCACTTGTGAATGGCCGACCGTAACAAACTTGAAACAGCTCAGAAGCAAATGCAATGAAGTACAGGAGAGTATAGTGTTTCCCCAGGTCGTTAAGTCCCAACGAGCTGTGCGAGAATAGTCAAATGTTTAGTGATCGAGAGGATTTGAACGGGAAAGGATTGTGATTTATTATAACTAAGGAAAAAGTACATAAACTACAGGGGCTTAAATGCAAATTAAAGGAAATTAAAAAGATAAAAAATATTAAATAAACGCTATCACTATTTGCAAAATGATGTTTTTGTTTTTATCTTTTTATAAAACTTAATTTAAAACTACGTTACGTACAAGAGAAAATGTGAAACTTACACAATATCAATCCTAAAAATATGAAAATGACATTTTTACAAACCTAATGATAAAAGAAAATTATTAGAAAAAGAAAATTATTTTTAAAACTATTTATCTAATTATTATTAATTAAAAACTATTTTTAACTAATTAATAATAGCCTAAAATACAAGAAAATAGGAAATAAAGCTAGAAAAATAAAATTATGGCTTGGAAAAATCTAAAATATCAAAAGAGAATTTTCAAAAC
>BPTQ01000005.1:364842-559304 GCA_019973895.1 Chrysanthemum seticuspe | reverse complement strand
CTGTCATCAAATACGGGTCCCAAATCCTCTTCTAATAAGGTAACAATTTGACGGTTGGGGCAGTCGGAGGCAAAGTGACCAAGACCTTGACACTTGTAACAACGTTTACTGTTTGTCATCCCTCCCCTGCTAGAACTTGGGTTGGAATTTTGGTTCGGAATCAGATTCGGATTAGAAGTTACACCCGTACCTGAATTTCGAATTGGGTTTGGTCCAACCACACGCTTACCGTTATCAGTCCCTATAAAACGTCTATTGAATTGTGAGTTACTGGTCTTCTTCTTCAATTGTGATTCTACCTTTAAAGCCAATCGACACACATCATTATATGACCAAAACTGTTGGAGGTGGACAACATCAGCAATTTCAGGCCTTAAACTTGCTAAATACCGAGCCAACGTCTGTTCATCTTCCTCATCCACATCACAACGCATTCTCAATCGATCAAACTCACCAGTAAAATCTTCAACTGACATACTAGTGCCTTGTCTAAAATTATGGTATTCAATAAAAGCTTCTTGCTTATAGTGAACTGGAAGAAATTTAGACATCAGTTTTTTTTTCATCTTGTACCAACTTGCTATCTTGGGTTTCCCTTCCCGAACACGTTGTTTCTTAACATGTTCCCACCAAATAGAAGCATTTTTTTTTAATTTTATGGCCACTAACTTGACCTTTTGTTCATCATTCAAATTTTTAATATCAAATACACGTTCCACAGTATGTAACCAATCTATAAATTCATCAGGATGAGGTCTACCTTCAAAAACAGGGATGTCGACTTTTATACCGAGGTCTTGAGAACGTGCTTGTTGCCTCGGTCTAAAACCATGATCTCGATGGTGAAGATGAGCCCCCCATGGGTTAACTTCTTCTTCCCCGTTGCTCAGTGACAAGTCAGTATCCGATCCCACATCTTCTCCGGCATCGCTATTAGACAAATGATCATTTTCGCGATTAATATCACGATGAACGTGTAACCTTGCCGCTGCAAGAAGGCGTTCCAACTCTCTGATTCGTCTTCCTTGTGCTGCAATCTCTAGGTCCCGCTGGTCTCGACGGTGCTGTTGTGGTTCATCTTCACCAACACCACCATCGCCACCTCGACGAGGCTGACCACGCACTCGTCCTCCTCGACGCCCTCCACGACCACGTGGTTGTTCATCAGCCATCGATATGGTTCGAGGCAAAAGCTCTGAAACCAAATGATGTATAATCTAATGTAACAACAAACTACTGAAGGTGGGTTAAAGAGCAAATCAAGAGGGAAAGTTTGATGAGAAAAGTGTTTCTCTATCTTTTGATATTATTCAAAAATAACCAACTGCCTTACAGTGAAAACAAAGGAACTTTTAAACATGACAAATAAACTGACAATAAACTTCCCATAAAACTAACTTAAGTCATGGAATTAACTGCCTTTTAGCCACGTGCACCAATTATGAGTCCCACTTTGGGTTTTTGGAGTCCCGGAGAAAATGAGACTTTAACATAAGAGTGATAATATATGGATCTAAACTAAATGGGCTTAAAAGGTGGCTTAACGTATAAATGATCATAAAAGTCATTTATGCGTTAGGCCATCTTTTAGGCCCCTTTAATTAGATCCGTTTATCATTTTCTTTAACATAAAGGTTGAATGAAAATTTTATTTCGAACCATTTACAAAAAATGTTAGTTGTTAAACTATTTTATCCATAGTTGTTAGTTCATCTATTCATTAGGTGTCTTCATAACATCTTTATGGTTTTATGCAAAGGACATACAATTTTGAGTGTCTAAAAAGGAATGTGGGTTTGGTCAGTCGCCCACTTCTTCCACCCTCAAAGACAGCATTGTTGAACATAAATTTTAGGCCAAATGATTAAAAAAAGTATCATACTTGTCATAATTTCTTTTTGTAGGTAGTGAACAATTTTTTTTTGCTTTTGTGAGTGCTTTTCTTTCAAATTTATTCTTTTTAGAGTATTTTGCGAAAATTTTTGACATTTTTGCCCCTCTTAACTAATAGAAATTTTTTTTTCACGAAGGGCAAAAATGTCACATATTACCCTTAAAAGGATGAATTTAAAAGAAGAGTACCTACAAAAGCAAAACAATTTGTTTGCTACCCACAAAAGAAAATGGTGACAAGTATGATACTTTTTTCAATAATTTGCTCTAAATTCTATGCATTAGTATTTCAAGAAGTGGTTTAGGTAGTTGGTTTATTTACTTTTCAATTTCATATACGTTTATCTTAACTTGCATGTTCTTTTATTGTGGTTTATATTAACCCTTTGTGATACTAAATTAAGTTTCATAGAAAGTTAGGGTCCGTTTGGTTTATAAGTGAGATTGGATTAGAATTTGGATTTGGTATAGGAATTGAATTTGGGGTAGGTTTAGGATAGAGAAATTATATTTATTTAAATATATATTTTATAATAAATTTATATATAATTTGAATGTTAGAATTGCAAATGAAATTGTGATAAAAAAATATAAAAGATCTTTTATATAGAGAGAGTAAAATTAAAGGGCACACAAAAGTACACAAATCCAATTCAAACCCACCAATATTGCCTACCATCACTTTTTTATTCTAATTCCCATTCATTTTTTTAAAAGAAGAAACCAAACGGACAATTAAAGTCTTTTCAACACAAAACTCATTCCAAAGAGCTTAAACAAACGGACCCTTAATGATGATTGGATTTGCTAATAAAAGGTGGTATACCTAGTAGTTAGACGTTTTTGGCCGGGGTGGCCACTGAAAAATGTTCGAAAATAGTTATTCTGGTTGAGTCGTATACATCTAACTGAAAGACTCGTCTTTTCTGAGCGACCAGAACAGGGAGATCTCACTTTGATTACACGTTTTAATCGAGAAAACCAAAACAAAGACTTGATTTTGGTAGCAGGTGAGAGTGACTTTTGTGACCAGTTGCATGTTTTTAATGTTTCTAACAAAACAATAGATGAGTTATAGTAAAAACTTAATTACCTAGACATCACATAGTAGTTGTGCTTTTATTGGTACATTATCAATTTTTCATTCAAAGTAAGTCGTAACGTATATAAAATAACTTACACTTTATGACTAGATATCTAGAATGGTGTTTTCGTTAAATGCAACATTTTTTCTCAACTTCTTTTGTCTGCATTAACAAAAGCAAAGTCAAAGATTGCTTTGTTCTTAGGCTAAAAAGAAAAAGATCAATAATTAGGTTATGTAAGTCCAAGTAATCAAATATAATACTTCATCTCTAGACAACATTGGGTCAGTGGTTAACAACTTTGTTTCAAAAGTCGTAATATGTATGACATTTAATAGCAACGAATTTTTTCAAATGTTAACATATTAGTTATAAACTTAATAAAATACCACGATATTCATCAAATTTTCAAATTTTAGCTTGATATTATATTTTTTGCTTACGTGGCAGGATCGTCAACCAGCTACACCGATTAAATTGCATATGTGGATATTTTTATTTATTTATTTTCAAGCTAATTACGTGAAAATAGTTGTTTCAAAATACTCATCAAACTTTGTAAATGTTTGAAAATACCCATCAAAACTTTGTCAGATTTTCACTTATCAGACATGAACCCAATCTGACTTGGATCATAACGGTACAAATTTATGACGTAGCATGTACATTTGTCACTGACGAGGATTTTAGAGGCCGTAAAAAATGGGTTTTTGTTGATATCAACACAAAACAAACAAAATTTGATAGATATTGTTGTATTTTATTGAGTTTATAACTGATATGTGAATATTTAAGAAAGTTAATTGTTATTAAATGTCTATCAACCCTACTATTATGTACGTGAAATTTGAAGCACGAGCACAACTATTCAAAATGCATGCTTTAAATCATGACTCAGTCAGTCAGTTACCATCCAAATTTGACAATATTACGTTTATCATAATTAAAAAATGATTTTTTATCATCGCAGAGAATATGTATGTTAGGTGAGATCGTGTAAATAGAAATATATTATTGGTCAGGTAGATCAGAATTGAATAATGAGCATTGTTAGGTGCATTATGAATATTTGATTTATGAAATATCGTTTGGTACATGATGATTATTTATTACAAACAAGGTTACGTCTATAACATTAGTCTATAAAGATATAAGGCCAGGTGCAATGGTCGATCTCAAGAAACCCATCTAAAGAGGGGCATGTCATGTGTGCTCGACGATGTGACTGATCGAAAAACGATTACATATTGTTATAGCTTACACATACGTATAAAGGTCTGTAGCCATTGCTAGTGATGCACCAAAAAATGTTGGATATTTTAGTGTAATTGGATTAACTTGTTTTGACCAATTTCATCATAATAATACATCATTTAGGTTTGGTGGTGCGGAGTGCACACCTACTTGAATTTATTATGATCTTAGGGGCGAAGCCCCTAAGGGACGGGGGTCCGGGGGCAGCGCCCCTGATAGCAGGGTCCAAGGGGCGGCAGCCCCTGGCAGGGTCCAAGGGGCAGAGCCCCTGGCTGGGGTCGAGCTGTGTAAAAATTGCTGCTGAAATAATTGCTGCTGAAGTTGCTATGTAAAAATTGCTGCTGAAGTTGCTATGTAAAAATTGCTACATTTCCACTGTAGTTGCTATGTAAAAATTGCTGCTGAAGTTGTATTTCTGCTGAAATACAATGGTTTCTGCTGAAGTTGTATTTCTGCTGAAATACAATGGATTCTGCTGAAGCCATTGATTCTGCTGAAGTGTTGTTTCTCACAGATTAATATTCGGAAACTGAGGGACAAAACTTGACAACTTGGAAACCCTAAAACTGTCATTGGCAGTTATCCCGTAACATGTTATATACGGTTTGTTTGGTCATTATCATATAACGGTTCATTACATCTCATACACACACATACAGAAAATTCTCAACTCTGAATTGTATCCGATTGAATACTTCGGTAGAACCGCCGAATTGATTCGATCTGAAAGTGTTCACACACCTTTCAGAGATTAAGCATATCCGTTGGTGTTCGTTATTACTACATTTCCCCATACAAAAAATAGTACGAACATAACTTTTCATATGACTACGAGCACCGGTTCATCTTTGATGCCTAAAGTTACTACTACCTCACCATATGAACTTCCCATAACGAATATTGCAAATTATGTCTCGGTTTAACTCAATGGGGAGAATTACCTTGCCTGGAAATTTCAGATTCTCATGATTTTGGAGACACTCGATCTAAGCAAGTATGTCAATAGATCGTGTGTTGAACCACTCATTACCTCCTCAGAGTATTTAGGATGAAAATGACTTGACAATTATGTATGTGCTTGTCTCAATGCTACCACGGCTCGAGACTTATGGCTCATTTTGGAAACAATATATATGTCCAGAATGTTAGGCCGCTCGACACCGTCACATTTTTCTAGAGCGGAATCACAATTTTAACCTATAAGTTTAAAAAACGTGCCATATAAAAATCAAACGCGTGCTAGGAGTCATAATCCCTCTGGTATCGTGTGCAAAATTTGTTCAAAAGGGGGTCACATTGCCGCACATTGTTTTTATCGGTACACATCTTCTTCTAGTAAACGTGTTAGTGGGCAGCATGGTCGTGGTCCACCCACACCCACCTGACTTGAGCTATGGACCACGAACGATGCCCCATGGTTCTTTTACAGCTTTGGTATTAAATCATACTAGTGGATCTTACCATGGTGGGCTGCATTACATCGGCCCTTTGGGTCGACCAAATACCAGTTCCGGGCCAAAAACTGCAAATGTTGGGCTTATAATTTGTCACTTGACCCACCAACAACTAAATGAACATTACGAATTACTGAAGGGAGTTACTAATCATTTGTTGCTGAATGATACTAGCCAATCTACACCATCAAGTGCGTTCATTGAGTCGCTTCACGCTCTCGGGCCACAACTCATACGACGATCAATCCCTCACTTTTCAAAAATACCACAATCGATAGCATTACTACGAAAAATGGTACAACACTTGCTACCACTTGAAATGTGCTATAAACTCGAGTTTATATTTCTCATCATTTGTTTTTTTTATGAAGGATCGAAGGACAAGAACTCGACATCGCATTCTGCTTAACTTCCACCACCACTATCATATACCGTCATCTGCATCTGCTTACGTCCCTCAACACGTCAAGTCCTCAATATGACATACTAAGGACCCTAAGCAAAAGTATTTTATTTCCAACGAGCTACAATAAAATGTCAAGTCCTTTTACAATTTATAATTACAGCGTACCTTGTACTCAGAATAAAGAATATTTACTTCCATGCAGCTTGTAATCATGTAAAGATAAATCACATCATAGTGTTGTATGCTATATTGTGATATCATATATTTTTGTTATCAAGTGTAAACTCCCTATACCTTTACTCGATGACATTCTAAGTCGACTCAACGACTCAGCAGACGTAAGTCGTTGCAGAGTCGCTTCTATGTCAATACTGCATATCCAGACGTTCGATCGATAAACCTTCAATGCACGTTGAAATGGTACCTCAAGTCAAGACAAATGGTTACAAGTTCAACTTCAAATGCATCACAAGTGTTTAGACCTTTCATGACAGTCTTCTTTGATATGACATCGAATTTGAAAGCTGTTGATTCAGTACGTATTGGCATTGATAATTAATGAGCTTCGTGATCATTCATACCGTGGAGTTGTGGATGAGGCTGATGTTCTTCAAATGGATCACATGTATATTTTATTTCAGACAAATGAGATTGAGTCTTGTATCTACTATAAGTAACTGAGAATGTTTTAGTAATACACACGGTATAACCATATTAAGTTATAAGACTGTAGTATATTAGGATGAGAATACGCAGTAAATTCAGCTAGTTTTGCATATATCAGATCTATAGAACCCATATGAGTTAGGTGTAATTTGTATGAGTGTTGAAATTTGATTTCGAAAATCAATTTGTCTTCATTAGCAGAGCAACGACCTCTCGAGAGGGGGTCAAGTCATCATCTATTAACTTTCATATGACATCCTCGAACTACCCATATAATAGTCTGTATCGGATATCCAAGAATGAACACGCGACTATGAGCAATTCTACACATAGAGCATTCTAAACAATGGCTTTAACATTTAACTTGATAAAAACAAATGAGGTCTAAATAATTGTAAGTTCCGAATAAAATCCAAATAACATCCGGATGAAAAACTAGGCATGACCTGGTACAACGAGAACAAGTTAAAAATAGGAGCGCTACAAAAGGATGATTACTCTTCATCATACCGTTGGCGTAAAGATTTTGATACGTTACTTGTAACGCTGGTCTTCTTGTTTTCTTCTTCACTTGCTTGTGTTTTCGGCTTAGATGACTTCTTTACAAACTTAATCACTGAAGACTTGAAAGGGCTCTCAGTTACCTTCCTCTTTTTAGAACCAGTCTGTGAGGTTCCACTGCCATCAAGACCAGATAAAACTGTATCGTAAGTGTCATCAAGCTTGTCATCTTCGATTCTACGGATATTTTCTTTTGATCCATGAAATATAGATTTTATCAGAGCTTCATCCTCCTCTCCAAGCTTTTCTTTTTGCTTTCCTTGAACTGATCGCTGTAGAGTTTCAAGCATTGCATCGTTGCTAACATGAGCATGCCTTGACTTCATGGACTTGATTTCATCGAGATTAGAGAGGATATCCATGTCTCTTTTTGAGTCAAGCGTCCTATTCTCCAACGATTTCATGGCATCACCCCTTTCCTCAGCGTCTCGTTTCCGTCGCTTCTCCTCACACACCTCATCTTTAGCACGCCAAGGCTCACAATTTCTCACAGCTCCAGACTCAAGGGTATAATCAGAGTTTCGAGGGTCTGTCTTCATGGTAATCTCAGCTGAACACGTCTTGCACCTGAAATAGAATCTGTATATTTGAGTTTCATCAAGATATGTCTCTCCAATAACATCTTCTTTCCGCATATTGAACTTGGTACCCTTGCCGATAAAATCTCCACATTTTTTACACTGTATGTCCATTGGAAGCATGTTTCTAACGTTCATTTGCTGATTCTTTTGCTTACGCCGCTTTGGTATTTTAGCTGGATCAAAATCTGGTGGATAGTACTTATTCAACACCTTTCTTTCTGCCATCGACTTTTGTATGTAACCACAACAAACTGGAATACTATATAGATCGTAAAGAACACACAATTGTCGAATTCAATGATGTGTGTTCTTGTGTTAACTGTTGTTTCAAGAACGAGAAAGATAACGTACGTACTAAAATCGAATTCAGACTAATCACTAGAAACCCAAACCGATCGACTTAGGGATTAAAAACGTACCTTAATCGATTATGCTAGAACTCTACGTACTTTAGTTTGGTATTTATTTCCCAACCTACGTACTTTCCATGTGTATTAAATAAGCAAAGTCGGTTCTCACCATATATTAGTAACATTTAACTACCTTACTAAATTACATTCTAACATTTTTTGAAAAGTTTAATATACACCTCAAATTCTTTAAAACCTAATGAAAGAATCATATCTATTCATTTTTTTATTCAAACAAAAAAACTAACTTTCTATCATTTTTTTTTAAATTAAATATCTCACAAACCGTATATTAATCATTATGCGAAAATAATCATTCTATCACGACGACAATTAAATCTTCTTTCTATAAAGGGGCACTTCTTTATACTTTCGACGAATATTATTTCTACGTTTTTTGTGAGTGTTAAAATTTATGTCTGAAAAAATCACATGTGATTTGTTATTTTAAAATGGGAAAATGAAAAAAAAATGCATCGAACTTGACACTTGTTGTCATTGTGTGTAGCCAACTATTTTTTTTTTCATTGTAACACAAACCTTTTGAATTTTTGTCGTTGTATGTAGCCAGTTAGGTGAATTTGTGTTATTGTATGTACCCAGTCAGGCTTAGCGTTACATCGTTAGTCCTTTTATATTAACGGTCGTTAGTAAATAAATTAAAATTTCGTTCTCTTACGTTTTTATTCGTTTTCATCCGTTATTATACGTTTTTGTCCGTTTTTTATACTTTTTCGTCCGTTGCTTTTTCCCGTTTTTTACGTTTTCTTACATTCTCGTCTGTTTTCTTACGTTTTCGTCCGCTTTTATACATTTTCATTCGCTTTTATACGTTTTAGTCCGTTTTTATAAGTTTTCATCCGTTTTCGTCCGTTTTCATCTGTTTTTATACGTTTTCAATCGTTTTTCATCCGTTTTATATTTTTTCGTCCGTTTTTATACGTTTTCGTCAGTTTTTAAATGTCTTCGTCGATTTTCTAACGTTTTCGTCTGTTTTTATATGTTTTCGTCTGTTTTTATTTGTTTTATACGTTTTCGTCTTTTTTTTAAGTTTTGATCTGTTTTCTTACACCTTCATCCATTTTTATACGTTTTTGTCCGTATTCTTAAGTTTTATACATTTTCGTCCGAAAAAGTAAGAAAATGAACGAAAAAGTAAGAAAACCAACGAAAGCGTATAAAAAAAGATGAAAATGTTAGAAAACAGACGAAAACTTAAAAAAAACAGACGAAAATGTATAAAAACAGTTGACAACGTAAGAAAACGGATGAAAAACGTATAAATACGAATGAAAACGTAAAAAAAGGGACAAAACGCATAAAAAAGGATGAAAACGTAAGAAAACAGACGAAAACGTATAATAACGGACTAAAACGTAAGAAAACGTACGAAAACGTAAGTAAACAAACGAAAATGTAAAAAACGGATGAAAGCATTGGACCAAAATGTATAAAACGGACGAAAAAGTATAAAAACGGACGAAAACGTATAATAACGGATGAAAACGAATAAAAACGTAAGAGAACGAAATTTTAAGTTATTTACTAACGACCGTTAGTAAATAAGGACTAACGATGTAACGCTAAGCCTGACTGGGTACATACAATAACACAAATTCACCTAACTGGCTACATACAATGACAAAAATTCAAAAGGTTTGTGTTACATTGAAAAAAAAAATAGTTGACTACACACAATGACAACAAGTGTCAAGTTCGATGCATTTTTTTTATCATTTTCCCTTTTAAAATCACATGTGATTGTTTAGACGCAAATTTTAACATTAAAACAAAATTCAATAAAAAAAAGTTTGTCAAAAGTATTTCGAAGTGCGTCTACTGAAATATAAAATAATTATCATACTTAGTGATTTACCATTTGCAAGATATTAAGATATTGATAAATCTATGGTTGGCTCAGTAATAACCCTAAAGTCGATTTTCCCCTGTGGCGATTTGCGATTCCCTAAATCCCTAAAAAATCGATTACCAACCTGCTCTAATCTCCTATTCTATTGCTTTAATCTGTTATAATTAGCCAATTACAAACGTGTTTTTGCTTGATTCCTCCAGGTTCTTGTAATCGTTTAGATCAGTAGGGTTTTGTTTCTCGTTTTTCTTGTTTGGGTTTCGTATAATACTGATCTCAATTCATTATTCTGCTTGCTATGGAGGATATCGATTAGAGATGTTTTATGTTCGTTTAATGCATGCCTAAGCTTTGCTTAGGACCTCGTTTTGAAGATTGGACGATTGCTCTTCGTGTTTTTCTGTTAACTTTGTTTTTCTCGTTTAGGGTTTTGTTACTTCTTGTTTGTCGATTATGTTTTGTATGGCTAATATAGGTGATCGTAATAAGCAAGAATCTGGTAGTAATGCTGCGTCCCAGCCACCTAATGATCTACTTGATTCTTCTGTGATTGGAGCTGCTATGACAACGGACACAGGTACACGTTCGTCTCAGCCAAAACCAGGTACATCGTCGGGTAAGGGTGACTTTTATGATCGTGAATCTGTAACTAATGGAACTAATAAGGTTGTTATTGATGATGTCTTTTGGGATGTTGGTCCTACTGGTGTTGTTAGTACCTTGAATAATATGGATGAGCCTGTGGGTATTACTAGTACTTTAAACATTCATGACTACCCGCTTCTTAATGATAATATTCGTACTATTGTCTACGGTGTCGATGACACCACTAGGGGTGCTAATCTGCCTAGCGGTGATGGTATTAGTGTAGCTCCTAAAGCTGGAAGGGTACATGTTTCTCCTTTGCATACGAGTTATGATTCTTCGCCTAAGGACAAATTAACCGGTCCAACTGTTGAGGTAAATACATTACCTATGTCGTATGTTGGTGCTACAAGTGGTACTAATTCTACTAATCTTAATGGTGCTAAGCCAATTGATTCAACGAAGCGCAAATCTAATTTTCGTAGGTTGAAGTGTAGTAAAAAGTCGAATGGGGTGGATCTCTCCATCCCTATGAAAGTCGTTGAGGAGGTAAACTCTAAATTTGAGAATACCCTTTATGGTTATTTCCTTGGTAAACGTATTGCTTTTCCGGTTGTTGATTATTACGTTCGTAATACATGGGCCAAGTATGGTATTCAAAAGGTTATGATGAATGCAAAGGGGTTCTTTTTCTTTAGGTTTTCCACTTGTAAAGGTGTTGATGATTTGCTTGAAAACGGACCGTGGATGATTAGGAATGTGCCAATTATTCTTAAAACATGGACTTTAAATACTAATCTGCTTAAAGAGGATTTGACTAATATTCCGATATGGGTTAAATTCCATGACGTGCCCCTTGCTATGTTTCTGATGATGGTCTCAGCCTCCTAGCTACATTGATTGGTACGCCAAAAATGTTAGATTCTTATACTAGTCAAATGTGCTTGAAATCATAGGGTCACAGTAGTTTTGCTAGGTGCTTGATTGAAGTTAAGGCAGATCAGGTCCTTAGGGAGAGCATCACTGTTGAGATATTATTACTTGATGGGACATGATCTACTATTGAAAAGATTCAGGTGGAATACGAATGGAAACCGCCTCGGTGTGATACGTGTAAATTGTTTGGCCATACGCTGATTGATTGTCCTAAATCTGTTCAACTTCCTACTCAGCCTAAACAGACTGTTAACGATGGTTATCAAACTGTCACTAACAAGTATAAGGGTAGGAATGGTGGTCCAAGTGTTTCAGGTAAGGGAGGTTTTACAAAAGTGGGTCCTAAATTTAGGTATCAACCTAAAGCGCCTCATCCTGAACCCAAAAAGGTGGATAGTGTGAAGAAGAAAGCCACTGATGTGGCTAGTTCGAGTGGGACGAAGATTGCTACATCTAATCCTTTTTTTGCGCTAAATACGATCGATTTTGATGACTGTGGCAATCCTACTGATGTAGAGGTTTCTGGTAATGCAATGGAAGCAAAGGAGGTTGGGTCTCTCGAGACAGGTAATGTATCACAAGATCCGCTTGTGAGTGATTCAATGGAAGCTAACGCGGTTGGTCCTACCCCTATTGTTGAGAAAATTAGAGAGTTTGAAAGGCTTCTTATCAATGGGAAAGCTACTCTTGTTGATGATAATGGTAATCCTATTAAAAAGGTTGATTATCAGGGTTATAATAAGGATTTACCGGCTACTTCTTTTACTAAGAAGGTTAACCCATTCACTAAGGTGGGGGAGATTGTGGATTCTGATAGTGATGATGAGGAGGTTGTGAACACCTTTGATGAGTCGAGTAACCTATTTGGTGGTGGTCATGATCGAGAAGATGACTATAATGACTATGATTATGATAACTATGCGGATCAGGTTTACGATCTTCCAGAAAATTTGGATGCCTATTATAACACGTATGATATCAAGCTCCAAGGCCTTGACAGGAAGTAATGTTATCTCCATAGGAGTCTGATGTTATATTTTGAGTAGTGCGTGGTTTATTTTCTTATATAGAGAATAGGAAGTATCTTATTATGTAAGCTTTTCGTCTATGTAACGGGTGATATTAGGTCAATGATCTCATATAGGTATTAGGATGAGAATACACAGTTAATTTAGGTAGTTTTGCATATATCAGATCTCTAGAACCCATATCATGATTTAGGTGTAATTTCATATGACATCCTCGAACTACCCATATACTAATCTCTATCGGATATCCAAGACTGAACATGAGACTATGAGAAATACTACACAAGAGCATTTTAAACAATGGCTTTAACATTTACTTTGATAAAAACAATAGCGTAAAAATAATCGAAATTAAGTTTCGAATAAAATCTAAATAACATCTGGATGAAAAACTAGGCATGACCTGGTACAACGAGAACAAGTTAAAAATAGGAGCGCTACACAAGGATGATTACTCTTCATCATACCGTTGGCGTAAAGATTTTGATACGTTACTTGTAACGCTGGTCTTCTTGTTTTCTTCTTCACTTGCTTGTGTTTTCGGCTTAGATGACTTCTTTACAAACTTATTCACTGAAGACTTGAAAGGGCTCTCAGTTACCTTCCTCTTTTTAGAACCAGTCTGTGAGGTTCCACTGCCATCAAGACCAGAAAAAACTGTATCGTAAGTGTCATCAAGCTTGTCATCTTCGATTCTACGGATATTTTCTTTTGATCCATGAAATATAGATTTTATCAGAGCTTCATCCTCCTCTCCAAGCTTTTCTTTTTGCTTTCCTTGAACTGATCGCTGTAGAGTTTCAAGCATTGCATCGTTGCTAACATGAGCATGCCTTGACTTCATGGACTTGATTTCATCGAGATTAGAGAGGATGTCCATGTCTCTTTTTGAGTCAAGCGTCCTATTCTCCAACGATTTCATGGCATCACCCCTTTCCTCAGCGTCTCGTTTCCGTTGCTGCTCCTCACACACCTCATCTTTAGCACGCCAAGGCTCACAATTTCTCACAGCTCCAGACTCAAGGGTATAATCAGAGTTTCGAGGGTCTGTCTTCATGGTAATCTCAGCTGAACACATCTTGCACCTGAAATAGAATCTGTATATTTGAGTTTCATCAAGATATGTCTCTCCAATAACATCTTCTTTCCGCATATTGAACTTGGTACCCTTGCCGATAAAATCTCCACATTTTTTACACTGTATGTCCATTGGAAGCATGTTTCTAACGTTCATTTGCTGATTCTTTTGCTTACGCCGCTTTGGTATTTTAGCTGGATCAAAATCTGGTGGATAGTACTTATTCAACACCTTTCTTTCTGCCATCGACTTTTGTATGTAACCACAACAAACTGGAATACTATATAGATCGTAAAGAACACACAATTGTCGAATTCAATGATGTGTGTTCTTGTGTTAACTGTTGTTTCAAGAACGAGAAAGATAACGTACGTACTAAAATCGAATTCGGACTAATCACTAGAAACCCAAACCGATCGACTTAGGGATTAAAAACGTACCTTAATCGATTATGCTAGAACTCTACGTACTTTAGTTTGGTATTTATAGGCCATTAAAAAAAAGAAGCATGCGATTCTTTAGATTGTTTCCCAACCTACGTACTTTCCATGTGTATTATATAAGCAAAGTCGGTTCTCACCATATATTAGTAACAAAACTCAATAAAAAAAAGTTTGTCAATAGTATTTCGAAGTGCGTCTACTGAAATATAAAATAATTATCATACTTAGTGATTTACCATTTGCAAGATATTAAGATATTGATAAATCTATGGTTGGCTCGGTAATAACCCTAAAGTCGATTTTCCCCTGTGGCGATTTGCGATTCCCTAAATCCCTAAAAAATCGATTACCAACCTGCTCTAATCTCCTATTCTATTGCTTTAATCTGTTATAATTAGCCAATTACATACGTGTTTTTGCTTGATTCTTCCAGGTTCTTGTAATCGTTTAGATCAGTAGGGTTTTGTTTCTCGTTTTTCTTGTTAGGGTTTCGTATAATACTGATCTCAATTCATTGTTGTGCTTGCTATGGAGGATATCGGTTAGAGATGTTTTATGTTCGTTTAATGCATGCCTAAGCTTTGCTTAGGACCTCGTTTTGAAGATTGGACGATTGCTCTTCGTGTTTTTCTGTTAACTTTGTTTTTCTCGTTTAGGGTTTTGTTACTTCTTGTTTGTCGATTATGTTTTGTATGGCTAATATAGGTGATCGTAATAAGCAAGAATCTGGTAGTAATGCTGTGTCCCAGCCACCTAATGATCTACTTGATTCTTCTGTGATTGGAGCTGCTATGACAACGGACACAGGTACACGTTCGTCTCAGCCAAAACCTGGTACATCGTCGGGTAAGGGTGATTTTTATGATCGTGGATCTGTAACTAATGGAACTAATAAGGTTGTTATTGATGATGTATTTTGGGATGTTGGTCCTACTGGTGTTGTTAGTACCTTAAATAATATGGATGAGCCTGTGGGTATTACTAGTACTTTAAACATTCATGACTACCCGCTACTTAATGATAATATTCGTACTATTGTCTACGGTGTCGATGACACCACTAGGGGTGCTAATCTGCCTAGTGGTGATGGTATTAGTGTAGCTCCTAAAGCTGGAAGGGTACATGTTTCTCCTTTGCATACGAGTTATGATTCTTCGCCTAAGGACAAATTAAACGGTCCAACTGTTGAGGTAAATACATTACCTATGTCGTATGTTGGTGCGTTGAAGTTGGGTCGTTTCCGCGTAAAAGTTTTAAAAATTGAGTATTTTATGACGTCTCCTTCACGGGGTGTAACAACTTGGTATCAGAGCTTTGGTTTAAGTGAATTAGGTTTCCACTATAGGTTGCCTAGTCTTAAACCACTCGTAGAAGTGTTAAGTGTTAGTAATGTGGAAAGTAATCGTTAAGTATGAGATGAATTATGTTTTATGTTAGATGAGCTTATTGGTGATAATTGATGGATGTGTATGAGATGTAAGTCTGTGGAGGACTTTAAGTGTTTAGGGATGGTTTAGTCATGCACCTTGGTTAATGTTATAGATTGTGTTGTGTTTTACATGCATGAGTGTTAGAGTAGCGGTAGTAGATTGTATATAAGAATGGTAAGTGCTATTAGAGATGGGATAATAAGTGAATTAAAGTTTTATGATGCCTTAGTTATAAGGTAGAATAGTGCTTGCAGCTAATTAGAATGTTGATACTTAGACATAGAGTGATTGTGCAACGTGATATATGAGCCATAGACTATATGACTTGATTTTGTTTATGAATGTGGGAACACTTTTTGGATAAGTGTTAAGTGTTATTGTTTATATGACGCTAAGTCTATGGTAGTAGTTTATCATATGTCTAAGTTTAATGTGCTGTGCTTGAGAGCATGATGCATAGGTGTGTTTGAGATAAGACCGATGCATTTGAATGCATACTAAATAAGACTTAATCGATATATGTAAGTAATATTTATTGGGCAAATATGGTTGATGATAGAAGATGTGTGAATCATAGATTAGATTTAATATAATATATAGTTGCCATATACATGTGATGAACTGGTTGTGGTCGAAATAGTTTGAAGAACACATTGACATGTGAAAAAGTTAAGAAGTATGGTAAGTTTTTGATAAAGCATAAATGCTTAGAAAGCTTGAGATAAAGTAAGAAATGAATAACGAATTATGTTTGTAGTTTGATGATTAGAAAGATATGACTGATATAATAACGACTAGATGCTTTAAGGCATGAATTCTTATATGATTAACTAAATGAGAAAAGTCGAAGTGTATAGTTAAGACGTGATGATATCATGTTACATATAAAACATGATAAGTAAAATGCATTAGTAATAAATGTTGAGCATGATAAGTTAAATTGGTCAATGAGATAGATTGCACTAAAATCCATAAGTGATATAAAGTGCGCTAGAAAGAATTGTAAAACATGAATCGAATCATGCTAATATATTTAAAATATGTATGATGATAAGAAGTGAGATTTATGCGCATAAAAGAGTTGAATGTAATGGTATGTAGTGAAATGTATGAGTCAACTTGAGGTTGACGGATGAGTGATAAGCTGCATTGTGAAAATGCAAATGTAATAAATTGACAAGTAGTATATATAAACTTGTCTAGATGAAAATAAACATGGTAGCGAATGTTGAAATTGCTTAAAGCAATGAGAATTGCGGAAATGATAGTGTGAACTTAAGGATAAAAGTACATGAAAGATAAAATGAGTAAAGATGTTAAAGTAGATATAACTTGGATCCAATGCTCTAGTTTTGGTATCCTTCGGGATAGCCTAGCTTGCCTTCAATGCTACACTTCATCCTTCAATTGCTCATCATGCTATTGGTGCTACCACGGCTCGAGACTTATGGCTCATTTTGGAAAGATGTCTCTGTCCAGAATGTTAGGCCGCTCAACACCGTCACATTTTTCTAGAGTGGAATCAGAATTTTCACCTATAAGTTTAAAAAATGTGGCATATAAAAATCCAACGCGTGCATGTGCCAAAATTGGTCAAAAGGGGGTCACACTGTCACACATTGTTTTTATTGGTACACATCTTCTTCTGGTAAACGTATTAGTGGGCAGCATCGTCATGGTCCACCACCTGACTTTGGCTATGGACCACGAACGATGCCCCATGGGTCTTTTACAGCTTTGGTATAAAATCATACTAGTGGATCGTAGCATGGTGGGCTGCATTACATCGGCCCTTTGGGTCGACCAAAAACAAGTTCCAGGCCAAAAACTGGGCTTGATAATTTGTCGTTCGACTCACCTTGTAAACAACAACAATCATCAGCCCCTCATAATGGGCTGACCCAACAACAACTAAATGAACATTTTGAATTATTGGAGGGAGTTACTAATCATTTGTTGCTGAATGATACTAGCCAATCTACACCATCAAGTGTGTTCATTGAGTCGCTTCACGGCTCTCGGGCCACAACTCATACGACGATCAATCCCTCACTTTTCAAAAATACCACAATCGATAGCATTACTAAGAAAAATGGTACAACACTTGCTACTAATTGAAATGTGCTATAAACTCGTGTTTAATATATTTCTCGTCATTTGTTTTCTTTATATAGGTTCCAAGGAAAATAACTCGACATTACATTCTGCTTAACTTCCACCACATGTCCACATATACCGTCCTGCTTACGTCACTCAACTCGTCAAGTCCTCATTATGACATGCTAAGGACCCTAAGCAAAAGTATTTAATTTCCACCGAGCTACAATAAAATGTCGAGTCATTTTACAATTTATAATTACAGCTTACCTCGTACTAAGAATAAAGAATATTTACTTCCATGCAGCTTGTAATCATGTAAAGATAAATCACATCATATTGTTGTATGCTATATTGTGATATCATATATTTTTGTTATCAGGTGTAAAATCCCTATACCTTTACTCGATGACATTCTAAGTCGACTCAACGACTCAGCAGACGTAAGTCGTTGCAGAGTCGCTTCAAAGTATGTCAATACTGCATATCCAGACGTTCGATCGATAAACCTTCAATGCATGTTGAAATGGTACCTCGAGTCAAGACAAATGGTTACAAGTTCAACTTCAAATGCATCACAAGTGTTTAGACCTTTCAAGACAGTCTTCTTTGATATGACATCGAATTTGAAAGCTGTTGATTCAGTACGTATTGACATTGATAATTAATGAGCTTCGTGATTTCTCGTACTGTGGAGTTGTGGATGAGGCTGATGATCTTTATTTGACTAAAGATGTGTATGTAAAATCATTGACAGTGATATAATGTTATTTATGATATATCTTGGATGTGAACATCGTGAATCCATGATTAACGCTGGTCTTAAAATAGTCAGGATGATAGAATTACTAATAAAACATTGATAGTGTTTCTCTCTTAGATATAAGTCGAGAATGTTTAGTTTCACTCTATGATGTCTGAATGAGAGGTAATTAAAATTGAGACGGTAAAGAAACAGAATCAAGTATGCATGTTACTGTGTACTGTATCTTATTTCAGAGAAGTGAGATCGAGTCTTGTATCTACTATAACTAACTGAGAATGTTTTGGTCATACACGCGGTGGAACCACATTATTATGAGACTGTAGTATATTAGGATGAGAATAGGCAGTAAATTGAGCTAGTTTTGCATATATCAGATCTTTAGAACCCATATGAGTTAGGTGTAATTTGTATGATGAGTGTTGAAATTTGATTTCGAAAATCAATTCGTCTTCTTTAGCACAGCAAGGACCTCTCGAGAGTGGGTCAAGTCATCATCTATTAACTTTCATATGACATCCTCGAACTACCCATATAATAGTCTGTATCGGATATCCAAGACTGAACACGAGACTATGAGAAATTCTACACATAGAGCATTCTAAACAATGGCTTTAACATTTAATTTGATAAAAACAAATAACGTCTAAAAAATAGTAAGTTTCGAATAAAATCAAAATAACATCCGGATGAAAAACTAGGCATGACCTGGTACAACGAGAACAAGTTAAAAATAGAGGGCTACAAAAGGATGATTACTCTTCATCATACCGTTGGCGTAAAGATTTTGATACGTTACTTGTAACGCTGGTCTTCTTGTTTTCTTCTTCACTTGCTTGTGTTTTCGGCTTAGATGACTTCTTTACAAACTTAATCACTGAAGACTTGAAAGGGCTCTCCGTTACCTTCCTCTTGTTAGAGCCAGTGTTTGAGGTTCCACTGCCATCAAGACCAGAAAAAACTGTATCGTAAGTGTCATCAAGCTTGTCATCTTCGATTCTACGGATATTTTCTTTTGATCCATGAAATATAGATTTTATTAGAGCTTCATCCTCCTCTCCAAGCTTTTCTTTTTGCTGCACTTGAACTGATCGCTGTAGAGTTTCAAGCAGTGCATCGTTGCTAACATGTGCATGCCTTGACTTCATGGACTTGATTTCGTCAAGATTAGAGAGGATGTCTATGTCTCTTTTCGAGTCAAGCGTCCTATTCTCCAACGATTTCATGGCATCACCCCTTTCTGCAGCTTCTCGTTTCCGTCGCTTCTCCTCATCTTTAGCACGCCAAGGCTCACAATTTCTCACAGCTCCAGACTCGATGGTATAATCAGAGTTTTGAGGGTCTGTCTTCATGGTAATCTCAGCTGAACACGTCTTGCACCTGAGATAGAATCTGTATTTTTGAATTTTATCAAGATATGTTTCTCCAATAACATCTTCTTTCCGCATATTGAACTTGGTACCCTTGCCGATAAAATCTCCACATTTTTTACACTGTATGTCCATTGGAAGCATGTTTCTAACGTTCATTTGCCGCTTTGGTATTTTAGCTGGATCAAAATCTGGTGGATAGTACTTATTCAACACCTTTCTTTCTGCCATCGATCTCTTCTTTCTTTCTGACCGTTGTATGTAACCACAACAAACTGGAATGCTATATAGACATAAAGAACCCAAAGAATGTGTACGTAGGTCGACACACCTGGCCACAAAAAAACCTAATCGATTAAAAGCGAAGGAACACGCAAGATTGCCTCAAAGGAACATGCACACAAGATTACGTACCTTATCGATTATGCTAGAACGTAATATACTTGATGATTGAAATCTTTAGTTTGGTAAACTGAGTTATACAATGCAAAACATCATGTATTTATAGGGCGTTAAAATAAGAAACACGCATGCGATTCATTAGATGGTTTCCCAACCGACGTAATACTTTTATACAATTTGTTCAGGTGATTATGTTATTTCACCGACATAAATGTACTTTCCTTTATTTCGTGATATAGACACCGAAGTATGATTTTTTAACATTCTAGCCCAAAAAAATAATATTATTTTTGAATAATAACTTTTCTGGCTATATAAGCATCTCATTCACAGATTTAGGGTTCAAAAGTTTTTTCTCGTTTTCTCTCTACTTTCACACAATTATTTATCTCTCGTTTGTATGTCACTTTGACCGTCTTGATAATCTTGATTGTTTGTACATCACTTTGATTATCGTTATCATCTTGATTGTTTAGTCTGGTATAGGTTTGAGGGTTGTAGTGTATAAAAACCCAAGAACACCAAGATTCACTCAACTATCACATACTCCCCGCGTCTTTAAATAGATGTCTACTGAAACTGTTTGCGGTCTTTATTGTTCAACTTTAACATTAAATATTTTTGATTATTTTTATATAATACTTTATGCAAAATATATAAATGGTTTGTGTTTTAAATGTATTTTCATTGATATAATTTTCATCAAGTATTATATAACACAAATAAAATTATTTAATATCAATTTAACAAAAAAACTGCAAAAAGTCAAAGTGAACATTTATTTAAGGACAAATGAAGTACTATTTATTATGAATCCTAACATAATATAGTCTCCAACAGATTCTACCAAACCTAGAAAAGAAAAGATAGTCCTTGCCTCACAACAAGATCACAAACTCACATGAACACTTGATCAAATAAAGAGATCGATCAGAGTCATATTCCAAGATAAAGTGAAGACTTGTATCAAAAGTGATAGAGAACAAATGAGAGATGAATAAGATATGTGAAACCCTAGCACACATCTTATCCTTTTACATTTTTAGTCCTTGTATTTTGGTATATTTACACTTTTGGCCCAAGAAGTCAAATGTGTTCACTTTCATAAATGATTTTTATTTATTTATCATTTTTACTCTCTCAAGTTATCAAAATTACATTTTTGGCACAAGTTTATAGAAATTTACACTTTTAGTCCTTAAACTTTAGATCTGTTACATTTTTGATATATGTATTTCAAAAATGACATAATTCCACCATTTGTGGAAAAATGTTACATTTCTATCCTTAGTTTTCCAAGTGTGTCAGTTTTGGATTTCATTTTGGTGTAATTACAAGTTTAGTCCTTTAACTTTATAAACTTTGCATTTCTAGTCCTTATACATCAAAATTATTCATTTTTGTACTTGTTGTAACCAAATAATCATTTTATACCCTTAGTTTAGTAAAAAGACTATTTTGACACTATTTTTAAGGTGTTGACAGTTTTAGTCCTTGTAGGTATAAAGTTTTGCAAAAATAGTCCAAAGTTATTTATATTTACATTTTAGGTCCAATTCTTTCCAAAATGACATGTTTAACCCAAAATTAATTTTAATAACAGTTTATAACCTCAGTTTACCCATTTGACAGTTTATATCCTTAATTTCCAAAAGTAACAGTTTTAGTCCTTGTTTTTGTATAGTTTGCAAAAATAGACCTTGCACTTCCAAATTCACATTTTTGATTCAAAAAACTTCCATACATTTTGTTTGTACCTTAAGTTTCCTGATTTGGCAGTTTTAACCCTCAAGTTTTAAAATTTACACTTTCGACCCTTCAACTTTACAAAAATTGCATTTTTGGTCCAAGTTAAATGTTTAGCATATGTGATCATTTCTTTTAGCTTATCTTACTCCCAGAAGCTTGTTAAGCTTTTAGAATAACTTATTGGGGGCGTTATGAGCTTATTTCTTCTGTTGGGCCTTAACGAACAAAACTAAGGCCCAATAGTGTTTTTTGGGTCCATTGGACTCGGAGTTTGGTGGGCTTGTTAGTGAGCTTATTATTGATCAATATCAATTTTCAAAATAGCTTATATAGTGCTTATTCTACGTGTGCTTATTTAGTGCTTAACAGGCTTTAGGCCCGTTAAGTGTTTTTAAAGGTGTTCCGAGTGATCTTAGGTTTAGGTGTTTAAATCTTATCAAATGAGCTTGTTAAGGAAATATAATGATGCTTCCTACTTCTTGGGTGTATAAAAAAATGGGTTGAACAATTTATTTGATAGGTTGTACGTGTAGATAGGATTTTACAAAGCCATTCTAAATGACAATATCCATTTTGTGAAGTGAGTTACACTTGACAGTTTTTGTGAATCGTTCCAAGGGACTTAAGGAACGTGTTGTTTTTGAGTGTTCATAGGTTAAGGTGAGCGTGAAACAAGTGTACAACTCCATTTTTAGGTATGTTAGGAAAAAAGTGAGTGCACTTGTGAGGTTTAGCGTTAACGAGAGCTTAAAGATAATCATGGAAAGCTTATAAGGTTCGAACAAGTTAAGAAATGATTCCAAGTACTCAAAAGTTTACTAAGTGTTGGAAATGACTTACTACACCTTAGGAAGGTGGGTAGAAACGTGGTGATGAGACTTGGTGATGGTACGAGAACTTCGTGACTCGATTGTTAGCACACCAAAGCGTTGGGGAAAGCTCTTGGATGTCTTGGGCACGAGGTGGATCACCTAGAACCTTGGCTCTTCCTTCTCGACTTGGCACATAAACAAAAGTAACTTGGAGTGTTTTTGTGAGTGAGTTTTGAGTGATACGTATAGAAGGATTTTTCATGGGACGTTTATAACATGAAGATAGGGACATGTTGGGTGACAAAAGGAATAAGAGAAGAGGTTAAGCAAGTATAGGGGTTGAGTAGGTACTAGAGCACTTGAGTGATGTTCAAGTTGGGTTACAAGTGTTTGTTTGGTTCGTTTGAGGGTGTGACGAGGCCAAGGGGTTCTATAAACCCAATTTTATTTCGTGTACAAGAGGTCTAGGGAGCCAAGTGATGTGCTAGTGTGTTATACTTAGTCATGTGATTGGAGTTGAGGTCTTGGTTAGCACTTTGGGCTCAAGTTTTGCCTAGGAAGAGGGTGCAAGGGTGCGTTTGGTTTAGGAGTACCCAAATGGTCAAATGACTTGTTCTAACGTGTGATATTGAGTTCTAAGGACACAAGGGTGTCGAGTGTGAGTTGTGAGATCATTTAGTATCATTAGAAAGTCATTACATGTGTTAGAAACTACTTAGGAACAAGTTGATATTGTTTTGAGTTACTTGCACAAATTTTGTAAATCGTGTAACTTCCATTCACTTTGGCCTTCATTTACTATTCATACGATCTCATATTTTGTATATTTTTGTTAATCTCGATTCTTTGGAAGTGGGGAATTGAGTGGTGTAATTTGTTATATAAGTTGTGTGCATGGATTTGAAAATAAAGACCCAAAGTAAACGCATGTATCACGCGTATATGTTACGTTTATAAATGTATTTGGGCCCTTGTTGGGCTTGCGTTTTGGTTAAGCCCAATTGTGGGTTATTTGGGTCCGTTAGGTGTTATTTGGGCCAGTAAATGGGCTAGTTGTGTTATTTGGGCCCAAGGGGTGTTAATGGACTTGAGTTGGTGTTTTAGGCCCGTTAAGGAAGATAGTGAGCTTCGTGATTTCACGTACCATGGTGTACTTTGTGGATGAGGCTGATGATCTTTATTTGACTAAAGATGTGTTTGTAAAATCATTGACAGTGATTTAATTTCTTTTCTGATATATTTTGGATGTGAACGTCATGAATCCATGATTAATGCTGGTCTTAAAATAGTAAGGATGAAAGAATTACTCATAAAACATTCAGAGTGTTTGTCTGTTAGATATAAGTCGAGAATGTTTAGTTTCACTCTATGATGTCTGAATGAGAGGTAATCAATTTGAGACGGTAAAGAAACAGAATCAAGTGTGCGTGTTACTGTGTACTGTACTTCATGTTAGACAAATGAGATTGAGTCTTGTATCTACTATAACTAACTGAGAATGTTTTGGTAATACACGCGGTGTAATTAACCACATTAAGTTATGAGACTGTAGTATATTAGGATGAGAAAACGCAGTAAATTCAGCTAGTTTTGCATATATCAGATCTCTAGAACCCATATGAGTTAGGTGTAATTTGTATGATGAGTGTTGAAATTTGATTTCGAAAATCAATTCGTCTTCTTTAGCACAGCAACGACCTCTCGAGAGTTGGTCAATCATCATCTATTAACTTTCATATGACATCCTCGAACTACCCATATAATAGTCTGTATCGGATATCCAAGACTGAACACGAGACTATGAGAAATTGTACACATATTAGAGCATTCTAAACAATGGCTTTAATATTTAACTTGATAAAAACAAATAAGGTCTAAATAATTGTAAGTCTCGAATAAAATCCAAATAACATCCGGATGAAAAACTAGGCATGACCTGGTACAACGAGAACAAGTTAAAAATAGAGCGCTACAAAAGGATGATTACTCTTCATCATACCGTTGGCGTAAAGATTTTGATACGTTACTTGTAACGCTGGTCTTCTTGTTTTCTTCTTCACTTGCTTGTGTTTTCGGCTTAGATGACTTCTTTACAAACTTAATCACTGAAGACTTGAAAGGGCTCTCAGTTACCTTCCTCTTTTTAGAACCAGTCTGTGAGGTTCCACTGCCATCAAGACCAGAAAAAACTGTATCGTAAGTGTCATCAAGCTTGTCATCTTCGATTCTACGGATATTTTCTTTTGATCCATGAAATATAGATTTTATCAGAGCTTCATCCTCCTCTCCAAGCTTTTCTTTTTGCTTTCCTTGAACTGATCGCTGTAGAGTTTCAAGCATTGCAACGTTGCTAACATGAGCATGCCTTGACTTCATGGACTTGATTTCATCGAGATTAGAGAGGATGTCCATGTCTCTTTTTGAGTCAAGCGTCCTATTCTCCAACGATTTCATGGCATCACCCTTTTCCTCAGCGTCTCGTTTCCGTTGCTTCTCCTCACCCACCTCATCTTTAGCACGCCAAGGCTCACAATTTCTCACAGCTCCAGACTCAAGGGTATAATCAGAGTTTAGTTTGGTATTTACAGGGCGTTAAAAAAAAGAAGCATGCGATTCTTCAGATGGTTTCCCAACCTGTACTTTCCATGTGTATTATATAAGGAAAGTCGGTTCTCACCATATATTAGTAACATTTAACTACCATACTAAATTACATTCTAACATTTTTTGAAAATTTTGAAAAGTTTAATATAGACCTCAAATTCTTTAAAATCTAATGAACGAATCATATCTATTCATTTTTTTATTCAAACAAAAAACTAACTTTCTATCATTTTTTTTAAAATTAAATATCTCACAAACCGTATATTAATCATTACGCGAAAATAATCATTCTATCACGACGACAATTAAATCATCTTTCTATAAAGGGGCACTTCTTTATACTTTCGACGAATATTATTTCTACTTTTTTTGTGAGTGTTAAAATTTATGTCTGAAAAAATCACATGTGATTTGTTATTTTAAAATCACATGTGATTTTTTAGACGCAAATTTTAACATTAAAACAAAACTCAATAAAAAAAAGTTTGTCAAAAGTATTTCGAAGTGCGTCTACTGAAATATAAAATAATTATCATACTTAGTGATTTACCATTTGCAAGATATTAAGATATTGATAAATCTATGGTTGGCTCGGTAATAACCCTAAAGTCGATTTTCCCCTGTGGCGATTTGCGAGTCCCTAAATCCCTAAAAAATCGATTACCAACCTGCTCTAATCTCCTATTCTATTGCTTTAATATGTTATAATTAGCAAATTACATACGTGTTTTTGCTTGATTCTTCGAGGTTCTTGTAATCGTTTAGATTAGTAGGGTTTTGTTTCTCGTTTTTCTTGTTAGGGTTTCGTATAATACTGATCTCAATTCATTATTCTGCTTGCTATGGAGGATATCGGTTAGAGATGTTTTATGTTCGTTTAATGCATGCCTAAGCTTTGCTTAGGACCTCATTTTGAAGATTGGACGATTGCTCTTCGTGTTTTTCTGTTAACTTTGTTTTTCTCGTTTAGGGTTTTGTTACTTCTTGTTTGTCGATTCTGTTTTGTATGGCAAATATAGGTGATCGTAATAAGCAAGAATCTGGTAGTAATGTTGTGTCCCAGCCACCTAATGACCTACTTGATTCTTCTGTGATTGGAGCTGCTATGACAACGGACACATGTACACGTTCGTCTCAGCCAAAACCTGGTACATCGTCCGGTAAGGGTGATTTCTTTGAACGTGAATCTGTAACTAATGGAACTAATAAGGTTGTTATTGATAATGTCTTTTGGGATGTTGGTCCTACTGGTGTTGTTAGTACCTTGAATAATATGGATGAGCCTGTGGGTATTACTAGTACTTTAAACATTCATGACTACCCGCTTCTTAATGATAATATTCGTACTATTGTCTACGGTGTCGATGACACCACTAGGGGTGCTAATCTGCCTAGTGGTGATGGTATTAGTGTAGCTCCTAAAGCTGGAAGGGTACATGTTTCTCCTTTGCATACGAGTTATGATTCTTCGCCTAAGGACAAATTAACCGGTCCAACTGTTGAGGTAAATACATTACCTATGTCGTATGTTGGTGCTACAAGTGGTACTAATTCTGCTAATCTTAATGATGCTAAGCCAATTGATTCGACGGAGCGCAAATCTAATTTTCGTAGGTTGAAGTGTAGTAAAAATTCGAATGGGGTGGATCTCTCCATTCCTATGAAAGTCGTTGAGGAGGTAAACTTTAAATTTGAGAATACCCTTTTATGGTTATTTCCTTGGTAAACGTATTGCTTTTCCGGTTGTTGATTATTACGTTCGTAATACATGGGCCAAGTATGGTATTCAAAAGGTTATGATGAATGCAAAGGGGTTCTTTTTCTTTAAGTTTTTCACTCGTAAAGGTGTTGATGATTTGCTTGAAAACGGACCGTGGATGATTAGGAATGTGCCAATTATTCTTAAAACGTGGAGACTAATCTGCTTAACGAGGATTTGACTAATATTTCGATATGGGTTAAATTCCATGACGTGCCCCTTGCTATGTTTCTGATGATGGTCTCAGCCTCCTAGCTACATTGATTGGTACGCCAAAAATGTTAGATTCTTATACTAGTCAAATGTGCTTGAAATCATGGGGTCGCAGTAGTTTTGCTAGGTGCTTGATTGAAGTTAAGGCAGATCAGGTCCTTAAGGAGAGCATCACTGTTGAGATACTATTACTTGATGGGACATGATCTACTATTGAAAAGATTCGGGTGGAATACGAATGAAAACCGCCTCGGTATGATACGTGTAAATTGTTTGGCCATACGCTGATTGATTGTCCTAAATCTGTTCAACTTCATACTCAGCCTAAACAGACTGTTAATGATAGTTATCAAACTGTCACTAACAAGTATAAGGGTAGGAATGGTGGTCCAAGTGTTTCAGGTAAGGGAGGTTTTACTAAAGTGGGTCCTAAATTTAGGTATCAACCTAAAGCGCCTCCTCCTGAACCCAAAAAGGTGGATAGTGCGAAGAAGAAAGCCACTGATGTGGCTAGTTCGAGTGGGACGAAGATTGCTACATCTAATCCTTTTTATGCGCTAAATACGATTGATTCTGATGACTGTGGCAATCCTACTGATGTAGAGGTTTCTGGTAATGCAATGGAAGCAAAGGAGGTTGGGTCTCTCGAGACAGGTAATGTATCACAAGATCCGCTTGTGAGTGATTCAATGGAAGCTAACGCGGTTGGACCTACCCCTATTGTTGAGAAAATTAGGGAGTTTGAAAGGCTTCTTATCGATGGGAAAGCTACTCTTGTTGATGATAATGGTAATCCTATTAAAAAGGTTGATTATCAGGGTTATAATAAGAATTTACCGGCTACTTCTTTTACTAAGAAGGTTAACCATTCACTAAGGTGGGGGAGACTGTGGATTATGATAGTGATGATGAGGAGGTTGTGAACACCTTTGATGAGTCGAGTAACCTATTTGGTGGTGGTCATGATCGAGAAGATGACTATGATGACTATGATTATGATAACTACGCGGATCAGGTTTACGATCTTCCAGGAAATTTGGATGCCTATTATGACACGTATGGTATCAAGCTCCAAGGCCTTGGTAGGAAGTAATGTTACCTCCATAGGAGTCTGATGTTATATTTTGAGTAGTGGTTTATTTTCTTATATAGAGAATATGAAGTATCTTATTATGTAACCTTTTCGCCTATGTAACGGGCTGATATTAGGTCAATGATCTCATATAGGTATTAGGATGAGAATACACAGTTAATTCAGGTAGTTTTGCATATATCAGATCTCTAGAACCCATATCATGATTTAGGTGTAATTTCATATGACATCCTCGAACTACCCATATACTAGTCTCTATCGGATATCCAAGACTGAACATGAGACTAGGGCTGAGCATCGGGCCGGATCCCGACCCGTCCCGACCCGACCCGCCTAGTCCCGATACCGAGTTAACCAGAAAATCCAGCCCGATCCCGACCCGATTGGTAGTCGGTTCGGTTCGGTATTAGTCGGGTAGTTTCGGTCGGTTTCGGGATAAATGTGTCCAGCCCGATTATGATTTCCATTTTCAACTTCAAGCAATTTCAAGCCCAATCCAGCTTTGCTAGCAAATATCGTGTACCTGTAATTCCATCATTCTTTTTTACATCATTAATTCATCATTCATTCATCATTCTTTTTTACATCTTTTTTTTTCCTCAGTCCAAAATCAATTCATCAATTACTTCAAAATACAATCTAAACTATATAAAACATGTACACATACTTACTTCCATTATATTGTTTTGTTGAGATGAGAATGATTCGTATGTTGGTATAGAAGAAGAGATTGATTCACCCCTAGTGTTTGTGAGTTCTGGATTCATACGACCTTTGTGAGATTGAGATGAGAATGAGTCTTTGTTTGTGAGAAAGTGGAAAAAGGGACGCTGTCTTTTACTTAACCCTATTATTTAGTCGGGTTGGCGGATTTACTCGGGTTGGAGTCGGTTTTTGTCCCGACCCGACCCGATACCGATACATTTCATATTTACAAACCGAGTCCCGAACTTTTTATGTCGGTTTTGGTTTCGGGTGCAATCGGTTCGGTCGGTTAGTCGGGCTTAGTCGGTTTCGGTAGGTTAGTCGGGCTTAGTCGGTTTCGGTCGGTTTTGCTCAGCCCTACATGAGACAATGAGAAATACTACACAAGAGCATTTTAAACAATGGCTTTAACATTTACTTTGATAAAAACAATAGCGTAAAAATAATCGTAAGTTTCGAATAAAATCTAAATAACATCTGGATGAAAAACTAGGCATGACCTGGTACAACGAGAACAAGTTAAAAATAGGAGCGCTACACAAGGATGATTACTCTTCATCATACCGTTGGCGTAAAGATTTTGATACGTTACTTATAACGCTGGTCTTCTTGTTTTCTTCTTCACTTGCTTGTGCTTTCGGCTTAGATGACTTCCTTACAAACTTAATCACTGAAGACTTGAAAGGGCTCTCGATCTCAGTTACCTTCCTCTTTTTAGAACCAGTCTGTGAGGTTCCACTGCCATCAAGACCAGAAAAAACTGTATCGTAAGTGTCATCAAGCTTGTCATCTTCGATTCTACGGATATTTTCTTTTGATCCATGAAATATAGATTTTATCAGAGCTTCATCCTCCTCTCCAAGCTTTTCTTTTTGCTTTCCTTGAACTGATCGCTGTAGAGTTTCAAGCATTGCATCGTTGCTAAAATGAGCATGCATTGACTTCATGGACTTGATTTCATCGAGATTAGAGAGGATGTCCATGTCTCTTTTTGAGTCAAGCGTCCTATATATTCTCCAATGATTTCATGGCCTCACCCCTTTCCTCAGCGTCTCGTTTCCGTTGCTTCTCCTCACACACCTCATCTTTAGCACGCCAAGGCTCACAATTTCTCACAGCTCCAGACTCAAGGGTATAATCAGAGTTTCGAGGGTCTGTCTTCATGGTAATCTCAGCTGAACACGTCTTGCACCTGAAATAGAATCTGTATATTTGAGTTTCATCAAGATATGTCTCTCCAATAACATCTTCTTTCCGCATATTGAACTTGGTACCCTTGCCGATAAAATCTCCACATTTTTTACACTGTATGTCCATTGGAAGCATGTTTCTAACGTTCATTTGCTGATTCTTTTGCTTACGCCGCTTTGGTATTTTAGCTGGATCAAATCTGGTGGATAGTACTTATTCAACACCTTTCTTTCTGCCATCGACTTTTGTATGTAACCACAACAAACTGGAATACTATATAGATCGTAAAGAACACACAATTGTCGAATTCAATGATGTGTGTTCTTGTGTTAACTGTTGTTTCAAGAACGAGAAAGATAACGTACGTACTAAAATCGAATTCAGACTAATCACTAGAAACCCAAACCGATCGACTTAGGGATTAAAAACGTACCTTAATCGATTATGCTAGAACTCTACGTACTTTAGTTTGGTATTTATAGGGCGTTAAAGAAAAGAAGCATGCGATTCTTCAGATGGTTTCCCAACCTACGTACTTTCCATGTGTATTATATAAGCAAAGTCGGTTCTCACCATATATTAGTAACATTTAACTACCTTACTAAATTACATTCTAACATTTTTTGAAAAGTTTAATATACACCTCAAATTCTTTAAAACCTAATGAACGAATCATATCTATTCATTTTTTTATTCAAACAAAAAAACTAACTTTCTATCATTTTTTTTAAAATTAAATATCTCACAAACCGTACATTAATCATTACGCGAAAATAATCATTCCATCACGACGACAATTAAATCATCTTTCTATAAAGGGACACTTCTTTATACTTTCGACGAATCTTATTTCTACTTTTTTTGTGAGTGTTAAAATTTATGTCTGAAAAAATCACATGTGATTTGTTATTTTAAAATCACATGTGATTTTTTAGACGCAAATTTTAACATTAAAACAAAACTCAATAAAAAAAAGTTTGTCAAAAGTATTTCGAAGTGCGTCTACTGAAATATAAAATAATTATCATACTTAGTGATTTACCATTTGCAAGATATTAAGATATTGATAAATCTATGGTTGGCTCGGTAATAACCCTAAAGTCGATTTTCCCCTGTGGCGATTTGCGAGTCCCTAAATCCCTAAAAAATCGATTACCAACCTGCTCTAATCTCCTATTCTATTGCTTTAATATGTTATAATTAGCAAATTACATACGTGTTTTTGCTTGATTCTTCGAGGTTCTTGTAATCGTTTAGATTAGTAGGGTTTTGTTTCTCGTTTTTCTTGTTAGGGTTTCGTATAATACTGATCTCAATTCATTATTCTGCTTGCTATGGAGGATATCGGTTAGAGATGTTTTATGTTCGTTTAATGCATGCCTATGCTTTGCTTAGGACCTCGTTTTGAAGATTGGACGATTGCTTTTCGTGTTTTTCTGTTAACTTTGTTTTTCTCGTTTAGGGTTTTGTTACTTCTTGTTTGTCGATTCTGTTTTGTATGGCTAATATAGGTGATCGTAATAAGCAAGAATCTGGTAGTAATGCTGCGTCCCAGCCACCTAATGATCTACTTGATTCTTCTGTGATTGGAGCTGCTATGACAACGGACACAGGTACACGTTCGTCTCAGCCAAAACCTGGTACATCGTCAGGTAAGGGTGATTTCTATGATCGTGAATCTGTAACTAATGGAACTAATAAGGTTGTTATTGATGATGTCTTTTGGGATGTTGGTCCTACTGGTGTTGTTAGTACCTTGAATAATATGGATGAGCCTGTGGGTATTACTAGTACTTTAAACATTCATGACTACCCGCTTCATAATGATAATATTCGTGCTATTGTCTACGGTGTTGATGACACCACTAGGGGTGCTAATCTGCCTAGTGGTGATGGTATTAGTGTAGCTCCTAAAGCTGGAAGGGTACATGTTTCTCCTTTGCATACGAGTTATGATTCTTCGCCTAAGGACAAATTAACTGGTCCAACTGTTGAGGTAAATACATTACCTATGTCGTATGTTGGTGCTACAAGTGGTACTAATTCTGCTAATCTTAATGGTGCTAAGCCAATTGATTCGACGAAGCGCAAATCTAATTTTCGTAGGTTGAAGTGTAGTAAAAAGTCGAATGGGGTGGATCTCTCCATTCCTATGAAAGTCGTTGAGGAGGTAAACTCTAAATTTGAGAATACCCTTTATAGTTATTTCCTTGGTAAACGCATTGCTTTTCCGGTTGTTGATTATTACGTTCGTAATACATGGGCCAAGTATGGTATTCAAAAGGTTATGATGAATGCAAAGGGGTTCTTTTTCTTTAAGTTTTTCACTCGTAAAGGTGTTGATGATTTGCTTGAAAACGGACCGTGGATGATTAGGAATGTGCCAACTATTCTTAAAACGTGGACTTTAAATACTAATCTGCTTAAAGAGGATTTGACTAATATTCCGATATGGGTTAAATTCCATGACGTGCCTCTTGCTATGTTTCTGATGATGGTCTCAGCCTCCTAGCTACATTGATTGGTACGCCAAAAATGTTAGATCTTATACTAGTCAAATGTGCTTGAAATCATGGGGTCGCAGTAGTTTTGCTAGGTGCTTGATTGAAGTTAAGGCAGATCAGGTCCTTAGGGAGAGCATCACTGTTGAGATACTATTACTTAATGGGACATAATCTACTATTGAAAAGATTCGGGTGGAATACGAATGGAAACCGCCTCGGTGTGATACGTGTAAATTGTTTGGCCATACGCTGATTGATTGTCCTAAATCTGTTCAACTTCCTACTCAGCCTAAACAGACTGTTAATGATGGTTATCAAACTGTCACTAACAAGTATAAGGGTAGGAATGGTGGTCCAAGTGTTTCAGGTAAGGGAGGTTTTACTAAAGTGGGTCCTAAATTTATGTATCAACCTAAAGCGCCTCCTCCTGAACCCAAAAAGGTGGATAGTGCGAAGAAGAAAGCCACTGATGTGGCTAGTTCGAGTGGGACGAAGATTGCTACATCTAATCCTTTTTATGCGCTAAATACGATCGATTCTGATGACTGTGGCAATCCTACTGATGTAGAGGTTTCTGGTAATGCAATGGAAGCAAATGAGGTTGGGTCTCTCGAGACAGGTAATGTATCACAAGATCCGCTTGTGAGTGATTCAATGGAAGCTAACGCGGTTGGTCCTACCCCTATTGTTGAGAAAATTAGGGAGTTTGAAAGGCTTCTTATCGATGGGAAAGCTACTTGATAAGGTTTTAAAAGGTACCATTTTGAGGGGTCATTTAAGTCCTTATTTGATCACTTTTGTATCCGTTATTGCTTAATATCGTTCCTTTTTACTTTTTAGGTCTCGTGAAGGCAAAATGCTGGAATGGCACTTATTTGGACGAAAAGGCGCGAATATATGAAGAAAATGGCCAAAGTCGTAATCGAGACACTCACAGTCGCTGAATGTAGAAGGCGACGGCGTCAGGAGCTATTTGCGACGCCGTCGGAGAATTATTGTGACGGGTCAGAACTCAAAACTCGTGTTTTCAAGAGACGGCGTCTAGTTGTGAAAGAGTAGGCCGTCGCTACTCAGACGGCCTAGATGCGATCCAGACGACGTCAGAAGCTGAAGAGGACGGCGTCACGGACATAAGGTGACGCCGTCGCAAGGTTAACATGGCCAAGACGAAACCCTAATGGCGGCGACACGACGGCGTCACTAAACATAAGGTGACGCCGTCGCAATTGTAATCTTATATATAGAATCCGAATTTTTCAGTCTTTGTGTGGAGAGTCTTTGGAGTAAAAACCTAAAACCGAACCTAAGGTGTCTTGTACAGTATTTTAGGGTTTTTAACCCTATCTTACACCAAGATAAGTCTTTGCTTCATTAATTCAATTATGTCTTTGATTATTTGTGTGTATGCTTGCATGTTCTCCATGTCCGGCTAATTTATTTGTGTGTTTGCTTAGGAAGTATGAAACTTAATTATTAAATATTGATTGGTTGTTTCTTATCTTAGTTGATTAATGATCTAGTAATGCGATAGGTCATTCGTTGTGTACTTAATGCTTGATTCATCTTTGTGAACCTTAGAGTATGATTACCTGAGTGATTGTAGGCTAAACCATCCGAAGAGCGCCTTAGAGTAGGAGTCTATAATCTCTAAGTGGATTTGTAGACAAGACCCTTTGGTAAGTTCAAAGAGTTAGGGAGAAACGCATACCCTACAACTTTAGAAACACAACGCAACTAGGAATAAGACGTGACACTCAACCATCAATAGGAGATAATTAAGGAGTAATACAAACTAAGTAAACACATCTTTAAACTATCATACGAGCACACATTAATTAGACATAGACTCCCACAACTTTAGTTTAGATAATTAGATAATAGTAGAGTAATCGGTAGAAATACCAACCCCCCAAATCCAATACCCGAGATTCGTACCTTTCCATTTTCATAAAATATAAAAAGATAAAAAATAATCTTCCTCAACCTTAACCTTAGCGTAGTAACTCCCTACTAGCATTCCTATTCCCCTAGAGAACGATATCAATACCCGTGGCTTACCCTAATTACTACACTACAACGATTAGGTTCACTGCCTAGGGTGTTATAAAACTTGCTCGAAGAAAAGGAAGTTCCTTTGACCCCGAACGACGCGTGTAGCGTTATCAAGTTTTTGGCGCCGTTGCCGGGGAATAGAATAGCTAGTTAGTAGTCCACCTCGTTTAGGTTTCTTTGCTTGATTCCTATCAAGTAAACTTTTTTTCTCATTTTTAGATTTCTCTTAGTCTATCCCCCTTCTTCGTAACCTTTGTTCGTAACCTCATCACTTTTCATCATGGAAGGTGATAACCCACTACCATTCATCAACATACCACCAAATGACCCGCCAAGAGCCCGTACTCTTGGTGAATACTCAAGACCAAGCCACTTAGGCTATAGGAACACCATTGAGCTTCCCGACCAAGCCCAAACTACGGCCCTGCGATCCGACACCATCCGGTTGGTGCAAAACGGATGTGCATTCCATGGACTTCGTTCCGAAGATCCAAATCAGCATCTGAGGGATTTCCTCAAAATCGTCGATTCCATCGACCTTGATGCTACTACTCGGGAGACCACACGCCTGCGTCTCTTCCAGTTCTCTCTACGGGACCAAGCTAGTAATTGGCTTGAGCGACTTCCCGCCGGCTCCATCTCAAGTTGGGATGATCTTACTTCTCGCTTCCTTGCTCAAGTTTTCCCACCGGGGAGAACTACTAAGCTTAGGCGAGACATCTTGACATTCCAGCAGCTCCAAGGTGAGTCTCTTTACAAAGCATGGACTCGATTTAAGGAATTACTCCGTAGACTTCCACACCATGGCATTGATCTTTGGCTTCAAATCCAAATCTTCTATGATCATACCGATTTCATCACTCGACGATCCATTGATCGAGCTGCCGGTGGAAGACTCAGCGACTTTAATGCAGAACAATCTTGGGATATCATAGAGGAGCTCGCCGATCAAAACTACGAAGATTGGAGTGAATCTCCCGAAACTCCGATTAACGTAGTTAATGCCATATCCACTCCTCCTGAATCTCCCGATACACTCGAAGAGCAATTGAGTGCCATCGAGAGAGGAATTGATTATCTTATGGAAAGGCAGAAAAGAGCACCTGTACAAATTCCTCGAGAGATCGTCAAATCCGCCCACTCCACCAACCACTCCACACCTCTTTCGGAATCTCCAAGTCGCGAGCAAAACCCAAATTCCGCAAGGCGCTTCCGTTCTACTTCCCCAATACCACTTTCACCAAGCTTCAAAGATCAAATGAGGGAGTATATGGCAGCTCATACAGAGAGATTAGCCAAATTTGAAGAGGAGGTTTATAGGCAGAGAGAGGAGATGCAAGCAAAGATGAAAGAAATGATGGATTTGGTAATTGAATTTACCAAAACAAGGGCTCCCGAAAAAGTGCTCGTAAGAAGCAATGATTGCCCTCCCACTTCATTCGTAAACGCCGTTTCCATCATGCCTGAGAATGCAAGGGTTGAGATGTGGAATACTGAGGAAAGCACGAAGGATGAGTCCATGCCTAATGATGAACCTGAGACCATTGAGTACTACCTTAAGCATGAAATTAACAAGAAAACCATTGCAAACCAAGTAAACAACTTTAGGTACAATGAAGTTCTTAGGGATGCTCTTGAAGGAAAGATGACGGAAGAAGAATACGATGCTTTACCTATGGAACCTCTGTATGAGTTGGTCATAAAAAAACCGTTAACAAGAAAACGAAACACCACAGGGAATTTCGTGATACCAGTTAGCATCGGTGACATGGACAATATAAATGCCTTGGCCGATCAAGGGACCGATGTGAACATAATGCCATTGTCAATCTATAATAAGCTAACTAATGAGAAACCAGCAAAAACCGACCTTAGACTTTCCCTAGCTAATCATACTTATGTCCATCCCGTAGGAATCGCTGTTGATGTTCTAATTGAGGTAGCTAACATCGTTTATCCAGTGGATTTCGTGATCATTGATGTTGAGGAAGATGAAAACGTACCTCTCATTCTTGGGACGCCATTCCTGGCCACCGCTAAGGCAACCATTAAATGCGGAGAAGGCATCATGATACTCAAAAGCGGAAAGGGGTACGCTAGAATACCCATCGTCCCACGATATCCTCTTAAGATCATGGAAATGATTACTGGTGGAAATCGAAAAGCCCCGGATAACAATGTTAAGAAGAAGAAGAATGACTGGGAAAAAGGGCTTAGAGACTTTATGGTTCAAGGATTGTATGCGACATTATGGAAACCCGATAAAAAGTTAAGAAGCAATCCTACCTCATTACCTAAGGTACAAAAGGACCCTAAGGAATTTATAAAGGGAGAAAAAGTGCTCTTGTATAGGTCCCGGATAAGGGCATTACGAGGAAGAAGCAAACCAAGATGGTTTGGGCCTTTCACAGTTAAGGAGACCAATTTAAAAGATAAAACCGTAGCCATAATTGACAGCATTGGCAAGGAATCCACGGTGAGCATAAAGCGTCTACACCCTTTCGATGAAGGGAAAACAAAGAGTCAAGAGGACGGTGGTGAGAAAACGTAGGAGCATGACTACGAGTCTAGCTACAAGACTCTTAAATAAAGAAAAGCGCTTCGTGGGAGGCAACCCATGCTTAATTGTTTGCTTGTTAGTGTCATATATCTTTTATTAATTGTTTATCCTCATGTTTAAATTTGTAAAAATGCTTTATTTTGTTTTTAACTTCGTCTTAATTACATATAAAGGTATTTTACATAAGGGATAAGTGTAGGGAGGATTACACACGTTTTCAAAGAAACGTAAACATGAGAATAACAATTAATTAAAAGATATATATGTTTGTTTGTTCGAGTCAAATGCTTGTATCGAGTCATAATGAATGTTTTGCAGAAATTTTTCCAGGATTCTAAAGATGTAAATTTTCCAGAAATTTTTCCAGAAAATCGCAGACCAGTTTTTGTCAGGATAACCTGACGGCGTCAGGATTGCAACCTGACGGCGTCAGGAAGGAGTAAAAACATCAGATTACTTTTTCTCGTTTTCTGAGCTACTTATAAATTTTTGGAATTTTCCAGGTCTTAATTTTCTTAGAAATTCTGTAAACATCCATTCCACAAGCATTATATCCTAGTTTAAATCGAGTCTTATATATATTATTACCGCCGATTTTACGCGAAGGTTTCGTTTGTTTTCTTCAAGTGTGCAGGTTTAGTTTGTCAAAAAGAAGTTACATAAGATTGGAAGGAGCTTTTCACGCAATAATTCTTCTTGAAAAGAATTTAACCACCACTTTACACGGATCCTACCGAGCTAATCAGGGGAGTATTAGTTTCTGTCGTTTTTAATTACCTTCTTTTATCATAACTTTGATACTTTCGGGGAACATTGGGGACAATGTTCAATTTAAGTGTAGGGAGGGAAAATAAAACGGGAACTTTGAAACTATGCTTATCCTTGACTATTTGCTTTGTCCAATTGTGATTGTGTAATAAACCATGAGAAAATGTCGGTTAGGGTAATTTTGGCACCAAATTTAAAAATTTTCATGACATATAGGAGTGGGCCATTAGTCTTAACAAAAGCGTCTCATGGATAGGAAGTTATATGACTAGCACAAAAAACCCTTTACCACCCAAATTCCACCCAAAATGTGAGGATCGCCCTTAGATTAGTAGGAATTAAAGCATTCATCTTTAATGCTTAGAGTGTGAACCGGTAGTATATTAGATTCTAGAACTTGTTTTGTGATGCATTCCGAGATCGCAAGTGAGGCTACACTTGTGTAGTTAGGAATAACTAAATGATAAGAGGCATTAGGATAACCCTTGTTTGATACCTGTAATATAATTACTTCTTCCACATCGGTTGAGTAATTCCCCCACACCCTTTGCGTTGTACTCATCTTTAGTACACGATACCCCTAGTTAACCCCTCAGAGCCTATCCTTTTCACGGTTCTCGTGATATTTTGGTTTTTCCGGAATATCAATGAAGAGCATTGTTTACACCCCACCCCCAAATATACACCCAAATCGCCTTAGCTTACCCCTTATGCACTCACTTTTAGTGCAAATGTTTGTTATCACCCTAAACCCTTAGTTCAATTATCTAGTTGCTTGCATAAGTTGCTAAGTCGAGTCATATCCTTTGTATACAGTTTTGGGACGATTGGGATTCATGGGAAAAGTTAAAGTTTATGAAATGACGGGAAGGGAACCTTAAATTCAAATTCCCTTTGTTTACGTAATAATGTACCCCAAGTGTTTTGATCTTTTCAATTCGGGTCAAATTAGTGTTAGAGTAATAAAAACTCAAGTGTAGGGATATGCTTGTAAATCCCTAGTATTTTGATGTTATCGTAGAGGATGGTAGAGTAAAAGTGTATGAAAAAAAAAAAAAAAAAAAAAAAAAAAAAAAAAAAATCGAAAAAAATAGAAAAAGAGAAAAGAAAAAAAATAGAGTGATAAAAAAAAAAAAAAAAAAATACGGGCTACCATCCTACATCTATCTTTTAAATTTATGTTTGTTTATTTCAGTTATCTAGAGTTTAGAGTGTCGAGTCTTGGCTTAGCAACGCCATTCTTCATATGCAGTTAACATAAAGATTTTTGACTTACCACCACTAAATAGCCTATCCCACCAAACCCTTATTTCCCTACCGTAAGCCTAACATTACAACCCTTTAAAAGACCTCTTTGATAGTCTTTCCTAGGTGCTTACGCCAAAGCGATGAAGGTTTGATCTATTCTCAAGCCTATGGTAATCTATGTACTAGGACCGGTTAATGAGTGTTTATCTTCCATTTCTTATATTGTTATATTTCATTTATACACCTGAGAGAGATGTGAGTATCCAAACACCCCATGTGAGGTGCTAGTATGTAATTTCCGTGCTTGTTATGACTTTTGCGGGGCTTATATGTGTTGTGGACCGTTTTGAATTAATGCTGAATGACCCCTAACATATAAATTAATTGGCTAAAAGCACATTTGCTTGAGGACAAGCAAATAACAAGTGTAGGGATATTTGATAAGGTTTTAAAAGGTACCATTTTGAGGGGTCATTTAAGTCCTTATTTGATCACTTTTGTATCCATTATTGCTTAATATCGTTCCTTTTTACTTTTTAGGTCTCGTGAAGGCAAAATGCTGGAATGGCACTTATTTGGACGAAAAGGCGCGAATATATGAAGAAAATGGCCAAAGTCGTAATCGAGACACTCACAGTCGCTGAATGTAGAAGGCGACGGCGTCAGGAGCTATTTGCGACGCCGTCGGAGAATTATTGTGACGGGTCAGAACTCAAAACTCGTGTTTTCAAGAGACGGCGTCTAGTTGTGAAAGAGTAGGCCGTCGCTACTCAGACGGCCTAGATGCGATCCAGACGACGTCAGAAGCTGAAGAGGACGGCGTCACGGACATAAGGTGACGCCGTCGCAAGGTTAACATGGCCAAGACGAAACCCTAATGGCGGCGACACGACGGCGTCACTAAACATAAGGTGACGCCGTCGCAATTGTAATCTTATATATAGAATCCGAATTTTTCAGTCTTTGTGTGGAGAGTCTTTGGAGTAAAAACCTAAAACCGAACCTAAGGTGTCTTGTACAGTATTTTAGGGTTTTTAACCCTATCTTACACCAAGATAAGTCTTTGCTTCATTAATTCAATTATGTCTTTGATTATTTGTGTGTATGCTTGCATGTTCTCCATGTCCGGCTAATTTATTTGTGTGTTTGCTTAGGAAGTATGAAACTTAATTATTAAATATTGATTGGTTGTTTCTTATCTTAGTTGATTAATGATCTAGTAATGCGATAGGTCATTCGTTGTGTACTTAATGCTTGATTCATCTTTGTGAACCTTAGAGTATGATTACCTGAGTGATTGTAGGCTAAACCATCCGAAGAGCGCCTTAGAGTAGGAGTCTATAATCTCTAAGTGGATTTGTAGACAAGACCCTTTGGTAAGTTCAAAGAGTTAGGGAGAAACGCATACCCTACAACTTTAGAAACACAACGCAACTAGGAATAAGACGTGACACTCAACCATCAATAGGAGATAATTAAGGAGTAATACAAACTAAGTAAACACATCTTTAAACTATCATACGAGCACACATTAATTAGACATAGACTCCCACAACTTTAGTTTAGATAATTAGATAATAGTAGAGTAATCGGTAGAAATACCAACCCCCCAAATCCAATACCCGAGATTCGTACCTTTCCATTTTCATAAAATATAAAAAGATAAAAAATAATCTTCCTCAACCTTAACCTTAGCGTAGTAACTCCCTACTAGCATTCCTATTCCCCTAGAGAACGATATCAATACCCGTGGCTTACCCTAATTACTACACTACAACGATTAGGTTCACTGCCTAGGGTGTTATAAAACTTGCTCGAAGAAAAGGAAGTTCCTTTGACCCCGAACGACGCGTGTAGCGTTATCACTACTCTTATTGATGATAATGGTAATCCTATTAAAAAGGTTGATTATCAGGGTTATAATAAGGATTTACCGGCTACTTCTTTTACTAAGAATGTTAACCCATTCACTAAGGTAGGGGAGATTGTGGATTCTGATAGTGATGATGAGGAGGTTGTGAACACCTTTGATGAGTCGAGTAACCTATTTGGTGGTGGTCATGATCGAGAAGATGACTATGATGACTATGATTATGATAGCTATGCGGATCAGGTTTACGATCTTCCAGGAAATTTGGATGCCAATTATGACACGTATGGTATCAAGCTCCAAGGCCTTGATAGGAAGTAATGTTATCTCCATAGGAGTCTGATGTTATATTTTGAGTAGTGGTTTATTTTCTTATATAAAGAATAGGAAGTATCTTATTATGTAAGCTTTTCGTCTATGTAACGGGCTGATATTAGGTCAATGATCTCATATAGGTATTAGGATGAGAATACACAGTTAATTCAGGTAGTTTTGCATATATCAGATCTCTAGAACCCATATCATGATTTAGGTGTGATTTCATATGACATCCTCGAACTACCCATATACTAGTCTCTATCGGATATCCAAGACTGAACATGAGACTATGGCTATGTTTGGCAAAAGTAGCTGTGAGCAGTAGCAGTGAGCTGTGAGCAGTCAGTGTTGCACCGAAACGCCCTCGAGGCTCGCGTACCCGTTTCGAAACTTGGTGGGAACGGGAACGGCCCCGAAACGCCCCTGAAACATTTCCCTGCCGTTTCCCTAGCCGTTCCTGGATTCCCATGGCGTTTCCCTGGCAGTTTCCTGATTTTCATGCGTTTCCATGGCAGTTTCTGGCTTTTCAAGCCGTTTCTGTATTTATGATGGGTTTTAAACATTTAATGAGCTTTTTTATTCCAAACCCATTGGGACCCCAACCGTCATATGCATTAGGGCATGCCATCTATATCGTTTATATATACCATGATACAAAACCGGCATATACAATAACACAAATATACAATACGTCTCTACTCTCTACATCAAATATCTATTAATCTATTATGGCTTCTTCTCAAGAAACACAACAAACACAAGGATCAAGTTGACTAAGGAGGATCAAGTTTACTTTTGGAGTTTACAATTTACATCGACATACATCTATTTTGGATTTTCTTTAATATATTTTTAATTTTTTTATATTTTTTTATTGCCGTATCTATGCCGTTCCCGTATCTTGAATTTTTTATTTTTGCCGTTTCCCGTTCCTGTATCGTTCCCGTATCCCTTTGCCATTCCCGTTTCGGTGCTACACTGTGAGCAGTAGCTGTGAGCTGTAGCCACAGCTCACTGCTCACCGCTCACAGCTTCTTAAAGAAGCATTGGAAAAATGAGCTTTCCTAAAAAATAGCAAAGCTCACCGCTCATTTGCCAAACGAACACTGAAAATAAAAAAGCTCACTCCTCACCGCTCATTGCCCGAGAAAGCTCCAAAAAGCTCTGCGCCAAACATAGCCTATGAGAAATACTACACAAGAGCATTTTAAACAATGGCTTTAACATTTACTTTGATAAAAACAATAGCGTAAAAATAATCGTAAGTTTCGAATAAAATCTAAATAACATCCGGATGAAAAACTAGGCATGACCTGGTACAACGAGAACAAGTTAAAAATAGGAGCGCTACACGAGGATGATTACTCTTCATCATACCGTTGGCGTAAAGATTTTGATACGTTACTTGTAACGCTGGTCTTCTTGTTTTCTTCTTCACTTGCTTGTGTTTTCGGCTTTGATGACTTCTTTACAAACTTAATCACTGAAGACTTGAAAGGGCTCTCAGTTACCTTCCTCTTGTTAGAGCCAGTGTTTGAGGTTCCACTGCCATCAAGACCAGAAAAAACTGTATCGGAAGTGTCATCAAGCTTATCATCATCGATATTACGGATATTTACTTTTGATCCATGAAATATAGATTTTATCAGAGATTCATCCTCCTCTCCAAGCTTTTCTTTTTGCTGTACTTGAACTGATCGCTGTAGAGTTTCAAGCATTGCATCATTGCTAACACGTGCATGCCTTGACTTCATGGACTTGATTTCATCAAGATTAGAGAGGATGTCCATGTCTCTTTTCGAGTCAAGAGTCCTATTCTCCAACGATTTCATGGCATCACCCCTTTCTTCAGCGTCTTGTTTCCGTCGTTTCTCCTCACACACCTCATCTTTAGCACGCCGAGGCTCACAAATTCTCGCTGCTCCAGACTCAAGGGTATAATCAGAGTTTTGAGGGTCTGTCTTCATGGTAATCTCAGCTGAACACGTCTTGCACTTGAAATAGAATCTGTATTTTTGAATTTCATCAAGATATGTCTCTCCAATAACATCTTCTTTCCGCATATTGAACTTGGTACCCTTTCCGATAAAATATCCACATTTTTTACACAGTATTTTCATTGGAAGCATGTTTCTAACGTTCATTTGCTGATTCTTTTGCTTACGCCGCTTTGGTATTTTAGCCGGATCAAAATCTGGTGGATAGTACTTATTCAACACCTTTCTTTCTGCCATCTCTTCTTTATGTAACCACAACAAACTGGAGTAATTTGAGGTTAGTTATGAGTGGAGGGGGGGGGTTAGTTGTGGTTAGTTGTGAAGGTTTGTTATAGTGATGTGGAGGCGATTTGGCACCTATGGGCCCCGAATGAAAAGGTGTTGCTAGTTGTGACACCTAATGCTCTTAGAAATATATCAAACTCATGTTATAACAAGTACAAGGTTTTATTCTATCATTATATATAACTTGATAAGTTTTGTTCTTGTTTTTGAGTTCTATTTGTTCAAGGGCTAATATGTAACTTTTCTGGATATACACATCTCATTCACAAACTTAGGGTTCCGAAGTTTTGTCTCGTTTTCTCTCTCTACTTTCACACAATTATTAACTTTTATAACAACTTATGCATCTCAAATCACGACCTGAGAGATGCACGTACTATTGATGTCAGGTTGATGTCATGTGCAGTCGAAAGGGCGGGTTCACTCCGCGCCAAAACGACAAGTTGACTAAATTCAAATCATTTCAAAAATATTTTCTTTGCATTTCCCACGCAAACATTTAATGCCACTATACCCAGATACGACACTACGCAGACACAAAAGAACAACTTCCAATTCACGATGATTACGAACTAGGATAATATTATCCTAAGAGTGTATTGGTTTGGGGAACTGCGTTATCAGCCTAGTAAAACGAATTATCAGCCTGGTAGATCCTTATCATTAGTCCAACATCATACTATTAGATCATGATGTAATAATAGATGTTGCGAACTCGATAGTGTATCAATAATAATGCCCTGGTGATAACACTCAGATTGTGCATGTTTTTAGTAGCGTTATGCGTACTTTTATGTCTGTTATTTGGTTATATTTGCGTGATTTTAGTACTTAATCGTATCTAGAGATGTTTGTCTAGTATTTATAACCAAGTGCAGGGAAATGGAGGAAAATGTGGAAATATGCAGCTAATCGAAGATTCCCGTTTCAGTAAAGCTAAATTTCAAGGACCTTTGAAGACTTTAGTGATTGAAGAACCAAGTTCTACAAGACATAGTGAAGAGAAAGATCAAGTTTTGTATCTCAGAAGATCCAACCGGATCCGGTTACACCTTCAACCGGATCGGTTGGAATTTGGTCAGAATTAGTGTTTTTGCCATAACCAACCGATCGGTTGCAACCCGCAACCGGATCGGTCGGTGTGTTATTATTGAAGACCAGCCGGATCGGTTGGTCATATGACCGATCCGGTTGGAGAAGCTGCAGTTGTCAAATCTTCATCACTAAGCTTCCCCTTTGCATCCAAATGATTCTAGGTCCTTCTCTTGGTGTATTCTAGTCCCTTCCTTACTCCTTGGAGGCCAAGTTAAGCATTTAACACCCTAGGCCTTGGAAATAGTATAAATAGAGGCTAATTGTGAGCTTATGAGACACACCTCAATTACAAATCTCTCTACTCATCAAACCAAGCCTTAAACTCTTAAAATTCGTCCTTAGAAATCCAGAGAAGTTTGGAGTTCCAGAAGTTCCACCTTTGGAGGCCAAAACACCAAGAAGTCCACCACGATCCTTTGGGAATCATTACTTCATCATTTGTAATCTTATTCCAAGCATTGTAAGACTTTTAATCATGTTTTCTAATGATCAAAGTTATGAGTTTATGTTCATGTTTGCTATGAGTGGCTAGTTTTTTTTATACACTTGCTTAAATGATGTTGATTATCATATGATTAGTTAGTGATTGTGTTAACATGTTTTAATTCAATTTCAAGTTAATTCTAAGATCCAATTGTGCTAAAGTTTCATAGTGACATTTGTTAATCAAGTTTGGCTAATTGATAGTAATCGTTGGGGTCGAAAGAACTTCGTGTTTTTCAACTAGTCATAATCATTTTGTCTATGGATGATTGTTTTTACCCATTATTCTTGATTATACAAAGGAACTAAGGTGTGGTTGTAATAGAAATGCTTTTTGATTATCAAATTGGATTGGTTGGAAACATCTAAATGGTCGTAAGATTAGTTGTTGAGAATCAATTGTAGCCTTTTGTCTATGATCGGTTACCTTTTGTATTGACCATTCTTAAGCAATTTGATGAACAAGTGGATGTTTTTGTGTTTAAGTTTATTGATGTAGACTTATGAAACTTGAATTGATCTTGAATTGATTGGTTAAACTTAAAGCTTGTTTTTATGAACTAAAATCTTGACGAAGGTTTAACTTGTAAGAACAATAGATTAGTTTTCAACTAATTATCACAACCAACATGTTAAGTAGTTAACACAATCACATTAATTTATGATATGATACTAGTTTAAGCAAGTGTAGTTTTTAATCATCTGAATTTCATTATATCTATTTGCTTTGTTATATGTTTTTGATAGACTCCGTTAATTCAAACTTGTGCTTAGATTCACCCAAATCCCTGCGAACGATCCCGACTTACCTTCATAATCTTGCTATCACGGACGAGTATACTTGCTCGTATGTGTTATTGGTATTATTGGTAATTCACCTTTTATAAATTTAAAACTTGCACCAACCGGGCACATCAAGTTTTTGGCGCCGCTGCCGGGGATTTGATTGTGTTTCAACAAGTTTTTGAATTTCCCAAAGTCGATTCAACCAAAAAAAATTTTTTTCTCAGAAACCATAACCGGATCCGGTTGCCCCTCAACCGAATCGGTTACAATTTTAACCCTCACTCAACTAGTCTAACCGATCAGTCGCAACCCGCAACCGATCCGGTTACCTGCTCTGTTCCATAAAAAACCATTTTCGTTGTTTGTCCGTGTGTTTAGATATTGCCTGGATTCTCTAGGACATTGTATGAACACTCGAGCAACGGGAATAGAACCAATTACACCTCTTACCAACCCCGAACGATTGATTCGAAGAAGAAGGAGAACACGTTTCATACCATTGGAAAATTGTGTACCAAAAGTACCAAACCCACCATTTGATAACCTCATTGAAGCCAAAGTTGTTTACAATCCTTTCACCAATTTACCTTTTCCCATGGCGGACGATCAACCCATGTGGAGAACCAACCGAACCGTAGCACCAACCCCCGAAAGTGCTATTGTTGCTATTAACCTTGGTGACAACTTCACCGTGAAGGGACATCACCTTTCTATGATCAAAGACCGACAATTCGATGGCCGTGCGCGGGCCGATCCGCATAAGCACATTGCCGAATTCATCGAAATTTGCGGCATGTTCCGTTATGGCGACACCGATGTCAATGCCATCAAACTCAAACTTTTCCCATCATCACTCGCCGGAGATGCTAAAGTATGGTACAATGAATTAACCCCAGGAATCATCAATGCTTAGGAGGAGATGAGGCAAGCTTTTGTGAGCCGATTCTTTCCACCTGCCATGTTTGATCGATTAATGGGAGAAATTCGTGCTTTCAACCAAAACCTAAACGAATCACTTGTCGAAGCTTGGCTTCGAATGAAAGATTTGCTTCGTAGTTGTCATGGACATGGATTATCAAAAGGAACCATTATCCAAATCTTTTACCATGGACTAGATGAAATCTCTCTAGGCATCCTTGATGCTGGAGGAATTTTTCTCTATAAAACTCCCAATGATGCACATCAATTGCTCAAAGATCGAGTACTTCTCAAACTTGATTGGTCCAAAGATTCCAAAACCAAACCTCTCCGAAAAACCGTTGCTTTTGTCGAAAACACCGATACCTCAAAACTCATGGAGAAGATGGAAGCGTTAACCTCAAAAATCGACTCGCAGTACAAAGATATCAAAGATGAAATGAAGGAAATGCGAGATGGATGCAACAATTGTGGAGGAAATCACCCATCGTCCGAGTGCGACGATAAACCTATGGGTGGACCGAAAGAAGGAGAAGCAAATTACGCTCAAGGAGGATACCGTGGAGGAGGATATCGTAGTAATTATTACGATCGAAATTCTGGAAATTGGCAAGATCACCGACCAAGGGATGACAACCGTGATTCTCAACCACGAACTGACGATCCACCACACCAAAATTCTGACAAAAAGACAGAAGAAACCGAATTCGTAAAAACCATGAGAGAATTCGTGGCTGGTCAAAAATCCGCAAATGATTTTATCAAAAATCAATTTTTCAATCTCAAAGCCAAAGTTGAGCAAGGGCAGAAAAATCATCAAGCATCTATCCAAGATCTTGAAAACAAGCTTGGCAGACTTTCTGACCAACATTCCTCTAGACCATCTGGTTCATTGCCAAGTAACACTCAATCCAATCAAAAACCATCAAATGATAAGACGTACCGTCCACCCCAAACAAGAAATGAACATATCAATGCTGTTTTCACAAGAAGTGGTCTCTCGTACGATCCACCACCTAATCCTAATACTCCTGTCACCATTGATAGTGAGGATGAAAACAACGAACCAAACACAACTCAAACCACCAAAAAGAAAGACATTCCATCCGTCAAGGCGTATACACCAAAAATTCCTTATCCTCAACGCCTAAAGAAAGAGAAGATGGAAGAGCGTTATAAGAAGTTTATCGAAATAATCAAAGAGGTTAGACTCAATGTTCCTCTCGTTGATGTTATAGCCGGAATGCCCAATTACGGGAAATTTTTGAAAGAACTTCTTAATAACAAAAGCAAGCTTGAGCAAATATCAACAACTTTTCTTAACGAAGAATGCTCAGCTATAGTTCAAAACAAAATTCCACCAAAGCTCGGAGATCCTGGGAGCTTTCTTATTCCATGTAATTTCGGGAATAATGTTAAATGTGATGCTTTAGCCGATCTTGGCGCAAGTATCAATTTGATGCCTTATTCACTCTATTCCAAGTTGTGCAACAACAGCCTGAAACCAACAAAAATGAGCATCCGATTGGCAAATCATTCCTATCAATATCCTGTGGGAATCACTGAGAATATGCTTGTTCAAGTCGGTAAATTCATTTTTCCCGTGGACTTTGTAATCTTGGAAATGGAAGAAGATAGTAAAGTCCCACTCATTTTAGGAAGACCTTTCCTAAATACCGCCGACGCAATCATCAAAGTTAAAGGAAAAGAACTCAACCTTGGAGTTGGGGAAGATCGAATCACTTTTCTTATCGATAAAGCAATGCGCTACCCATATTCCAGTGATGACACTTGTTTTAACGTCGATGTTATTGATGAAGTCACTGATGAGGAATTAGATGCATTACTGAACGAATCCGATCCATTCATGACTACTTCTGAAAAAATCAATGAAACAGATTCTGACAAAGAGTTTGATGATTTCATGAAAGTAGAATTTGAAGGAGATAACTCAGAAGAAGAAGAAATGGAGGAAGATGAAGAAAATTTTGAGGAAATCACTTTCAATGACAAGATGCGAATAAAATCCTCTATCGAAGAACCACCCACGGATCTCGAACTCAAACCTCTACCAAATCATCTTGAATATGCTTATCTGGAGGAGAACTCACTTCTTCCAGTAGTCATATCTTCATTGCTCGAGGATAATGAGAAAGAAAGTTTAGTTTCCGTGCTCAAAAATCACAAACAAGCTTTTGCTTGGAAAACATCTGATATCCCAGGAATTAGTCCTAATTTTTGCAAACACAAAATCAATTTTGAAGAAGGGATTAAACCTGTGGTAGAACGTCAACGTAGACTCAATCCCAACATGAAAGAAGTTGTTAAAAAGGAAATCATTAAACTTCTCGATGATGGAATCATTTATCCAATTGAGGATAGCCCTTGGGTAAGCCCTGTTCACTGTGTTCCCAAGAAAGGAGGAATGACGGTTGTAACTAATGAGCGAAATGAGCTAGTTCCAACTAGAACTGTCACCGGTTGGCGTGTTTGTATTGACTATCGTAAGTTAAACAAAGCCACCAGAAAGGATCACTTTCCGCTCCCGTTCATGGATCAAATGCTTGAAAGACTAGCAGGAAATAAATTTTTTTGTTTCCTCGACGGATTTTCAGGATATTTCCAAATTCCCATCGATCCTAACGATGAAGAAAAGACCACCTTTACTTGTCCTTTTGGAACCTACGCATATCGGCGTATGCCTTTTGGTCTTTGCAATGCACCCGCGACTTTTCAGAGGTGTATGATCGCCATATTCCAAGACATGCTAGAAACCTCAATGGAAGTTTTCATGGATGATTTTTCAGTCTTTGGAGATTCATTCGTAGCTTGCATTTCTAATCTCGATAAAATGCTCGAAAGATGCGAAGCTGCACATCTTGTTCTCAACTGGGAGAAATGCCACTTTATGGTAACCGAAGGAATTGTGCTTGGCCACAAAATCTATAGTGCCGGAATGGAAGTCGACAAAGCAAAGGTCGATGTCATCTCAAAACTTCCACCCCCAACCAACGTCAAAGCCGTTAGGAGATTTTTAGGACATGCTGGTTTTTACCGCCGATTCATCAAAGATTTTTCCAAAATATCTCGTCCGATGACAAAACTTCTTGAGAAAGAATCTATCTTTGACTTCGATGCTGATTGCATAAAAGCTTTCGAATCACTGAAATCTCAACTTACTAGTGCTCCGATCATGGTTTCACCTAATTGGTCACTACCCTTCGAACTTATGTGCGACGCAAGCGATTTTGCTGTTGGAGCTGTCTTAGGACAACGCGAAGGAAAACACTTTCGGCCTATATATTTTGCCAGCAAGACACTGAATAGTGCCCAGCAAAATTATACTGTCACCGAAAAAGAATTACTGGCTGTCGTTTTTGCCTTTGACAAATTCAGATCATATCTTGTGCTCTCAAAAACAGTCGTTTTTACCGATCATTCAGCACTCAAGTATCTGTTCACCAAGCAAGACGCTAAACCATGTCTTATTCGATGGATTTTGCTACTCCAAGAATTTGACATCGAAATCAAAGATAAGAAAGGAGCAGAGAATCTTGCTGCTGATCACTTATCCCGTCTCGAAAATCCTAATCTTGAGGAGTTGAAAGAAGAAGAAATCGATGATTATTTTCCCGATGAAACTCTCATGACCATCGACGGAAATGACGATCCTTGGTTTGCTGACTTTGCAAACTACCTCGCCGGAGGAATTCTCAGAAAAGGACTAACTCATGCTCAAAGAAGCAAATTCTTTTCGGAACTCAAATACTACTTTTGGGAAGAGCCACATCTTTTCAAATTGTGTCCCGATGGGATGATCCGAAGATGTGTTTTTGGTTCCGAAACTCGTAAAATTCTTGACGAATGTCACCATGGCCCAACTGGGGGACATTATGGTCCTTCCACCACAGCTAAGAAAGTTTTTGTTGCTGGATTCTATTGGCCAACAATATTCAAAGAAGCACATACACTTGTTCAAAACTGTGACGCTTGTCAAAGAACCACCAATCTCTCTTGAAGGGATGAAATGCCATTAACAAGCATTCAAGTGTGTGAAATATTCGATATTTGGGGAATAGATTTCATGGGACCTTTCCCTAAATCCCACAAATTCGAATACATTCTCGTTGCTATAGATTACGTGTCTAAATGGGCAGAAGCTGAAGCTTTACCGACAAACGATGCTCGTGTCGTCGTTAATTTTCTCAAAAAGCTTTTCGCTCGTTACGGAATTCCCAAAGCATTCATAAGCGATCGAGGAACTCATTTCTGCAATCAACAAATGGAAAAAACCATGAAAAGATATGGAGTTCATCATCGATTTGCGACTGCTTATCATCCACAAACTAGTGGTCAAGTCGAAAATACCAACAGAGCTCTCAAAAGAATACTGGAAAAAGCAGTAAAAAACAATCCGTCATTATGGGCAAGAAAACTTGACGATGTTCTGTGGGCATTTCGTACGGCTTATAAAACACCAATTGGTACAACTCCTTACAGACTCTTGTATGGGAAGACTTGTCATTTGCCGTTCGAAGTTGAACATCGTGCTTATTGGGCGCTCAGACATTGTAACACCGATCTCAAAATAGCTGGAGAGAAAAGATTTCTGCAATTGCACGAACTCGATGAATTAAGACTCCAAGCTTATGAAAACTCCAAACTGTACAAAGCCAGAACAAAAGCTTATCATGATAAAAAGCTACGAATTCGAAAAGAATTCAAAGCCGGAGATAAAGTTCTGCTTTTTAAAATGAAATTCAAATTCAAAGCTCCTAAGTTACAACCAAAATGGTTTGGACCATATGTTGTTAAACATGGATATCCATCTAGGTATGTCGAACTCTATGACAAACAAGGTGGAAGTTTCATTGTTAATGGGCACCGAATCAAGTTATACTACGACAAGGAGCAAATGAATGAAGTTTCAGTTGCGACAGTGTCCTGGAGACACCATGAGAATGAATTCGAAACTATCACCTTTGTAGCACCATTTCCTGGAAGAATCCCACAAACTGTTCCATGGAAACCAACTGCTGAGTTCGTCTGGGACAATATTGAAGCTACTGGTGAAGAATTCATGTACATCCCCGAACTTTACAAAATGTTCAAGGCTGCCCTTGCAGCTAAATAAAATTCGGGAAGACTCGAGTCAGGCTGATGACTCGATAATAAAACAAGCGCTTCTCGGGAGGCAACCCGTGTGTTTCAGATTTGATTTTCTGTGGTCACTCCCCAAAGTTTTAAACCTTTGGTTGAACTTAAGTGTGGGGGGGGGGTGCCATCCTTTTAATAAAACCTTTTGTTTGTTTATAAGATTGTATGCAGGTAATGATTTCTCCAGTGGACGCCAGGAATGAAGAAGAAATTTTAAGCTGATAAACTCGTTGACATATCTGGTTTCATCTCTATTTTCCCTATTTCTATACTTTGAAGTTCGTTTATCATTGAAGGCAATGTCTAACTTAAGTGTAGGGGAGGGGGGGGGGTGAATAGGAAAAATTAGAGTTTTCATGCTTAAATTCAAAATTTTGTTTGCCCTTGTGATCTAGTTGTTTTCACACTTTTAGGATTATCTATTAGAATAACTGGATCATTCCACTGGTAAAATTGGTAATATTTGAAATTTCGAGATGTGTTCCGATTACTATTGCAATCCATTCTGGGATCGATAACATTTGCTAACACATATTATACCCTTTCCACTAAATTGTGAGGATTTGAGCCTATTTCTTATTAGCATACATCTTTTATGCTTAGAGCTTTTGTTATGAGTGTGCCGGTGATTTTATTTATTCTAGAACTTGTGCTTGTAAATCATTACCAGACCGCAGTGAGATTGCATTCGTGCGATATAAGTGAATTCGTGTGATAAAGAGGCACCTTAGGATTTAACCCAAATGGCCTTCCATTTTACATCTAATGATATATTAGCTAGCCTCATTGGTTAGTTAACCACCCACATGGACCCATTTGTAGTGCTCATTTTTAGCACTAGATACCCCTAGTTACACCTTCTGAGCCATCCCTTTCATTTTTGCTTCACCCAGAAAATACAAAAAGATTTTACATTTTAAACCTTAGCCTATCCCATATCAATGTCTAACGGTTGGTTGCTAGTCTCATGGAAAGTGAAGATTGTTCAAATGATTACGAGTACCACATCCTTTGTGATTGATTGAGCCATGCGTTATGTTATGTTCAAAAAAAAAAATTGTGTTGAAAGTATGGATATAATAGCCAATGTGCTATGATCGAAGAACAATTGTCATGGCAAAGCGAAAAGCTGTGGAAAGTGGAAAAGAAGAAAGCAAAGCTATAATCATTTATTTGGTTCGTGAAATGTTTGATAGCTAGCAACTTGGGTATTAGACTTGATTTCATTTTTATTTTAACATCAATTTCATTAACATTCCCATGCCTTATCCATACCCTTAACCCGAAGCCTATCATTATAACCCGAATAAAAGCCCTCTTTAGATGTTTTTACTTGGTGCTCACGCCACGTCGGTGGAGTTTTGTTTATTGTACAAGCTTATGGTAATAATCTAATCACGACTGAGCAATGAGTGTGATTTATCTTGTTACTCCACTAAAAATGAGTGATTGAGTGAATTATATTCCACTATTTTTCGTGAGGTGTTTTGAAATGTTAATCATGCAAGAAAATCATTGGATATTGTCAAACATCTTGATGTTTCACCTTTATAAAGCGTAATTGATGAATCCTCTCTCGTATTTATACTTGGTTGATTTGCATCACATTTTTCATAATCACGATCTTGTACCAGTGGATGTTTTTTCCTAGATTTGCTTGAGGGCAAGCAAAGTTTAAGTGTGGGGGAATTTGATAACACTCAGATTGTGCATGTTTTTAGTAGCGTTATGCGTACTTTTATGTCTGTTATTTGGTTATATTTGCGTGATTTTAGTACTTAATCATATCTAGAGATGTTTGTCTAGTATTTATAACCAAGTGCAGGGAAATGGAGGAAAATGTGGAAATATGCAGCTAATCGAAGATTCCCGTTTCAGTAAAGCTAAATTTCAAGGACCTTTGAAGACTTTAGTGATTGAAGAACCAAGTTCTACAAGACATAGTGAAGAGAAAGATCAAGTTTTGTATCTCAGAAGATCCAACCGGATCCGGTTACACCTTCAGCTGGATCGGTTGGAATTTGGTCAGAATTAGTGTTTTTGCCATAACCAACCGATCGGTCGCAACCTGCAACCGGATCGGTCGGTGTGTTATTATTGAAGACCAGCCGGATCGGTTGGTCATATGACCGATCCGGTTGGAGAAGCTGCAGTTGTCAAATCTTCATCACTAAGCTTCCCCTTTGCATCCAAACGATTCTAGGTCCTTCTCTTGGTGTATTCTAGTCCCTTCCTTACTCCTTGGAGGCCAAGTTAAGCATTTAACACCCTAGGCCTTGGAAATAGTATAAATAGAGGCTAATTGTGAGCTTATGAGACACACCTCAATTACAAATCTCTCTACTCATCAAACCAAGCCTTAAACTCTTAAAATTCGTCCTTAGAAATCCAGAGAAGTTTGGAGTTCCAGAAGTTCCACCTTTGGATGCCAAAACACCAAGAAGTCCACCACGATCCTTTGGGAATCATTACTTCATCATTTGTAATCTTATTCCAAGCATTGTAAGACTTTTAATCATGTTTTCTAATGATCAAAGTTATGAGTTTATGTTCATGTGTGCTATGAGTGGCTAGTTTCTTTATACACTTGCTTAAATGATGTTGATTATCATATGATTAGTTAGTGATTGTGTTAACATGTTTTAATTCAATTTCAAGTTAATTCTAAGATCCAATTGTGCTAAAGTTTCATAGTGACATTTGTTAATCAAGTTTGGCTAATTGATAGTAATCGTTGGGGTCGAAAGAACTTCGTGTTTTTCAACTAGTCATAATCATTTTGTCTATGGATGATTGTTTTTACCCATTATTCTTGATTATACAAAGGAACTAAGGTGTGGTTGTAATAGAAATGCTTTTTGATTATCAAATTGGATTGGTTGGAAACATCTAAATGGTCGTAAGATTAGTTGTTGGATTGGTTGGAAACATCAAATTGGATTGGTTGGAAACATCTAAATGGTCCGCTTGTGAGTGATTCAATGGGAACTATGGATGTTGGTTCTACTCCCATAGTTGAGAAAATTGGTAAGATTGAAAAACTACTTATTGCTGGGAAAGCTACTCTTGTGGATGATGATGGTCTACCTATTCCGTCTTCCTCTTCTACTAAGAGAGCTAACCCTTTTTCTAAAGTGGGAGAGATTGAGGTGTCTGATTCTGAAGATGAGGTTGTTGCTAACCCATTTGATGAGTCTGCTAATATATTTGGTGGTGGCCAAGGGTATGAAGATGAGTATGATGAATATGACTTCGATGACTATGCGAAACAGGTTCGTGATCTTCCTGGGAATTTGGATGCCTTTAATGCCATGTATGGCACAACGTTTCAAGGTCCTAGGAAATAATCTTCTTTCGTTGTGTCATATGTTATCATTTGAGTAGTGTTTTGCTTCTTGTTTAGATAATTGGAAGTATCTTGTTATGTAAGCTCTATGCCTATGTAACGGGCTGATATATGGGATCTCACTCATATACATTGTACTTAAACATTTATTTGGTTAATATATTTACCAGGGTGCAGGATTACTCCCCTTTACCCAAAAAATCAATTGTAGCCTTTTGTCTATGATCGGTTACCTTTTGTATTGACCATTTCTTAAGCAATTTGATGAACAAGTAGATGTTTTTGTGTTTAAGTTTATTGATGTAGACTTATGAAACTTGAATTGATCTTGAATTGATTGGTTAAACTTAAAGCTTGTTTTTATGAACTAAAATCTTGACGAAGGTTTAACTTGTAAGAACAATAGATTAGTTTTCAACTAATTATCACAACCAACATGTTAAGTAGTTAACACAATCACATTAATTTATGATATGATACTAGTTTAAGCAAGTGTAGTTTTTAATCATCTGAATTTCATTATATCTATTTGCTTTGTTATATGTTTTTGATAGACTCCGTTAATTCAAACTTGTGCTTAGATTCACCCAAATCCCTGCGAACGATCCCGACTTACCTTCATAATCTTGCTATCACGGACGAGTATACTTGCTCGTATGTGTTATTGGTAATATTGGTAATTCACCTTTTATAAATTTAAAACTTGCACCAACCGGGCACATCAAGTTTTTGGCGCCGCTGCCGGGGATTTGATTGTGTTTCAACAAGTTTTTGAATTTCCCAAAGTCGATTCAACCAAAAAAAATTTTTTTCTCAGAAACCTTAACCGGATCCGGTTGCCCCTCAACTGAATCGGTTACAATTTTAACCCTCACTCAACTGGTCTAACCGATCGGTCGCAACCCGCAACCGATCCGGTTACCTGCTCTGTTCCATAAAAAACCATTTTCGTTGTTTGTCCGTGTGTTTAGATATTGCCTGGATTCTCTAGGACATTGTATGAACACTCGAGCAACGGGAATAGAACCAATTACACCTCTTACCAACCCCGAACGATTGATTCGAAGAAGAAGGAGAACACGTTTCATACCATTGGAAAATCGTGTACCAAAAGTACCAAACCCACCATTTGATAACCTCATTGAAGCCAAAGTTGTTTACAATCCTTTCACCAATTTACCTTTTCCCATGGCGGACGATCAACCCATGTGGGGAACCAACCGAACCGTAGCACCAACCCCCGAAAGTGCTATTGTTGCTATTAACCTTGGTGACAACTTCACCGTGAAGGGACATCACCTTTCTATGATCAAAGACCGACAATTCGATGGCCGTGCGCGGGCCGATCCGCATAAGCACATTGCCGAATTCATCGAAATTTGCGGCATGTTCCGTTATGGCGACACCGATGTCAATGCCATCAAACTCAAACTTTTCCCATCATCACTCGCTGGAGATGCTAAAGTATGGTACAATGAATTAACCCCAGGAATTATCAATACTTGGGAGGAGATGAGGCAAGCTTTTGTGAGCCGATTCTTTCCACCTGCCATGTTTGATCGATTAATGGGAGAAATTCATGCTTTCAACCAAAACCTAAACGAATCACTTGTCGAAGCTTGGCTTCGAATGAAAGATTTGCTTCGTAGTTGTCATGGACATGGATTATCAAAAGGAACCATTATCCAAATCTTTTACCATGGACTAGATGAAATCTCTCAAGGCATCTTTGATGCTGGAGGAATTTTTCTCTATAAAACTCCCAATGATGCACATCAATTGCTCGAAGATCGAGTACTTCTCAAACTTGATTTGTCCAAAGATTCCAAAACCAAACCTCTCCGAAAAACCGTTGCTTTTGTCGAAAACACCGATACCTCAAAACTCATGGAGAAGATGGAAGCGTTAACCTAAAAAATCGACTCGCAGTACAAAGATATCAAAGATGAAATAAAGGAAATGCGAGATGGATGCAACAATTGTGGAGGAAATCACCCATCGTCCGAGTGCGACGATAAACCTATGGGTGGACCGAAAGAAGGAGAAGCAAATTACGCTCAAGGAGGATACCGTGGAGGAGGATATCGTAGTAATTATTACGGTCGAAATTCTGGAAATTGGCAAGATCGCCGACCAAGGGATGACAACCGTGATTCTCAACCACGAACTGACGATCCACCACACCAAAATTCCGACAAAAAGACAGAAGAAACCGAATTCGAAAAAACCATGAGAGAATTCGTGGCTGGTCAAAAATCCGCAAATGATTTTATCAAAAATCAATTTTTCAATCTCAAAGCCATAGTTGAGCAAGGACAGAAAAATCATCAAGCATCTATCCAAGATCTTGAAAACAAGCTTGGCAGACTTTCTGACCAACATTCCTCTAGACCATCTGGTTCATTGCCAAGTAACACTCAATCCAATCCAAAACCATCAAATGATAAGACGTACCGTCCACCCCAAACAAGAAATGAACATATCAATGCTGTTTTCACAAGAAGTGGTCTCTCGTACGATCCACCACCTAATCCTAATACTCCTGTCACCATTGATAGTGAGGATGAAAACGAAGAACCAAACACAACTCAAACCACCAAAAAGAAAGACATTCCATCCGTCAAGGCGTATACACCAAAAATTCCTTATCCTCAACGCCTAAAGAAAGAGAAGATGGAAGAGCGTTATAAGAAGTTTATCGAAATAATCAAAGAGGTTAGACTCAATGTTCCTCTCGTTGATATTATAGCCGGAATGCCCAATAACGGGAAATTTTTGAAAGAACTTCTTAATAACAAAAGCAAGCTTGAGCAAATATCAGCAACTTTTCTTAACGAAGAATGCTCAGCTATAGTTCAAAACAAAATTCCACCAAAGCTCGGAGATCCTGGGAGCTTTCTTATTCCATGTACTTTCGGGAATAATGTTAAATGTGATGCTTTAGCCGATCTTGGCGCAAGTATCAATTTGATGCCTTATTCACTCTATTCCAAGTTGTGCAACAACAGCCTGAAACCAACAAAAATGAGCATCCGATTGGCAAATCATTCCTATCAATATCCTGTGGGAATCGCTGAGAATATGCTTGTTCAAGTCGGTAAATTCATTTTTCCCGTGGACTATGTAATCTTGGAAATGGAAGAAGATAGTAAAGTCCCACTCATTTTAGGAAGACCTTTCCTAAATACCGCCGACGCAATCATCAAAGTTAAAGGAAAAGAACTCAACCTTGGAGTTGGGGAAGATCGAATCACTTTTCTTATCGATAAAGCAATGCGCTACCCACATTCCAGTGATGACACTTGTTTTAACGTCGATGTTATTGATGAAGTCACTGATGAGGAATTAGATGCATTACTGAACGAATCCGATCCATTCATGACTACTTCTGAAAAAATCAATGAAACAGATTCTGACAAAGAGTATGATGATTTCATGAAAGTAGAATTTGAAGGAGATAACTCAGAAGAAGAAGAAATGGAGGAAGAGGAAGAAAATTTTGAGGAAATCACTTTCAATGACAAGATGCGAATAAAATCCTCTATCGAAGAACCACCCACGGATCTCGAACTCAAACCTCTCCCAAATCATCTTGAATATGCTTATCTGGAGGAGAACTCACTTCTTCCAGTAGTCATATCTTCATTGCTCGAGGATAATGAGAAAGAAAGTTTAGTTTCCGTGCTCAAAAATCACAAACAAGCTTTTTCTTGGAAAACATCTGATATCCCAGGAATTAGTCCTAATTTTTGCAAACACAAAATCAATTTTGAAGAAGGGATTAAACCTGTGGTAGAACGTCAACGTAGACTCAATCCCAACATGAAAGAAGTTGTTAAAAAGGAAATCATTAAACTTCTCGATGCTGGAATCATTTATCCAATTGAGGATAGCCCTTGGGTAAGCCCTGTTCACTGTGTTCCCAAGAAAGGAGGAATGAGGGTTGTAACTAATGAGCGAAATGAGCTAGTTCCAACTAGAACTGTCACCGGTTGGCGTGTTTGTATTGACTATCGTAAGTTAAACAAAGCCACCAGAAAGGATCACTTTCTGCTCCCGTTCATGGATCAAATGCTTGAAAGACTAGCAGGAAATAAATTCTTTTGTTTCCTCGACGGATTTTCAGGATATTTCCAAATTCCCATCGATCCTAACGATGAAGAAAAGACCACCTTTACTTGTCCTTTTGGAACCTACGCATATCGGCGTATGCCTTTTGGTCTTTGCAATGCACCCGCGACTTTTCAGAGGTGTATGATCGCCATATTCCAAGACATGCTAGAAACCTCCATGGAAGTTTTCATGGATGATTTTTCAGTCTTTGGAGATTCATTCGAAGCTTGCCTTTCTAATCTCGATAAAATGCTCGAAAGATGCGAAGCTGCACATCTTGTTCTCAACTGGGAGAAATGCCACTTTATGGTAACCGAAGGAATTGTGCTTGGCCACAAAATCTCTAGTGCCGGAATGGAAGTCGACAAAGCGAAGGTCGATGTCATCTCAAAACTTCCACCCCCAACCAACGTCAAAGCCGTTAGGAGCTTTTTAGGACATGCTGGTTTTTACCGCCGATTCATCAAAGATTTTTCCAAAATATCTCGTCCGATGACAAAAATTCTTGAGAAAGAATCTATCTTTGACTTCGATGCTGATTGCATAAAAGCTTTCGAATCACTAAAATCTCAACTTACTAGTGCTCTGATCATGGTTTCACCTAATTGGTCACTACCCTTCGAACTTATGTGCGACGCAAGCGATTTTGCTGTTGGAGCTGTCTTAGGACAACGCGAAGGAAAACACTTTCGGCCTATATATTTTGCCAGCAAGACACTGAATAGTGCCCAGCAAAATTATACCGTCACCGAAAAAGAATTACTGGCTGTTGTTTTTGCCTTTGACAAATTCAGATCATATCTTGTGCTCTCAAAAACAGTCGTTTTTACCGATCATTCAGCACTCAAGTATCTGTTCACCAAGCAAGACGCTAAACCACGTCTTATTCGATGGATTTTGCTACTCCAAGAATTTGACATCGAAATCAAAGATAAGAAAGGAGTAGAGAATCTTGCTGCTGATCACTTATCCCGTCTCGAAAATCCTAATCTTGAGGAGTTGAAAGAAGAAGAAATCGATGATTATTTTCCCGATGAAACTCTCATGACCATCGACGGAAATGACGATCCTTGGTTTGCTGACTTTGCAAACTACCTCGCCGGAGGAATTCTCAGAAAAGGACTAACTCATGCTCAAAGAAGCAAATTCTTTTCGGAACTCAAATACTACTTTTGGGAAGAGCCATATCTTTTCAAAATGTGTCCCGATGGGATGATCCGAAGATGTGTTTTTGGTTCCGAAACTCGTAAAATTCTTGACGAATGTCACCATGGCCCAACTGGGGGACATTATGGTCCTTCCACCACAGCTAAGAAAGTTTTTGATGCTGGATTCTATTGGCCAACAATATTCAAAGAAGCACATACACTTGTTCAAAACTGTGACGCTTGTCAAAGAACCACCAATCTCTCTCGAAGGGATGAAATGCCATTAACAAGCATTCAAGTGTGTGAAATATTCGATATTTGGGGAATAGATTTCATGGGACCTTTCCCTAAATCCCACAAATTCGAATACATTCTCGTTGCTATAGATTACGTGTCCAAATGGGCAGAAGCTGAAGCTTTACCGACAAACGATGCTCGTGTCGTCTTTAATTTTCTCAAAATGCTTTTCGCTCGTTACGGAATTCCCAAAGCACTCATAAGCGATCGAGGAACTCATTTCTGCAATCAACAAATGGAAAAAACCATGAAAAGATATGGAGTTCATCATCGATTTGCGACTGCTTATCATCCACAAACTAGTGGTCAAGTCGAAATACCAACAGAGCTCTCAAAAGAATAATGGAAAAAACAGTAAAAGACAATCCGTCATTATGGGCAATAAAACTTGACGATGCTCTGTGGGCATTTCGTACGGCTTATAAAACACCAATTGGTACAACTCCTTACAGACTCTTGTATGGGAAGACTTGTCATTTGCCGTTCGAAGTTGAACATCGTGCTTATTGGGCGCTCAGACATTGTAACACCGATCTCAAAATAGCTGGAGAGAAAAGATTTCTGCAATTGCACGAACTCGATGAATTAAGACTCCAAGCTTATGAAAACTCCAAACTGTACAAAGCCAGAACAAAAGCTTATCATGATAAAAAGCTACGAATTCGAAAAGAATTCAAAGCCGGAGATAAAGTTCTGCTTTTTAACATGAAATTCAAATTCAAAGCTCCTAAGTTACAACCAAAATGGTTTGGACCATATGTTGTTAAACATGGATATCCATCTGGGTATGTCGAACTCTATGACAAACAAGGTGGAAGTTTCATTGTTAATGGGCACCGAATCAAGTTATACTACGACAAGGAGCAAATGAATGAAGTTTCAGTTGCGACAGTGTCCTGGAGACACCATGAGAATGAATTCGAAACTATCACCTTTGTAGCACCATTTCCTGGAAGAATCCCACAAACTGTTCCATGGAAACCAACTGCTGAGTTCGTCTGGGACGATATTGAAGCTACTGGTGAAGAATTCATGTACATCCCCGAACTTTACAAAATGTTCAACGCTGCCCTTGCAGCTAAATAAAATTCGGGAAGACTCGAGTCAGGCTGATGACTCGATAATAAAACAAGCGCTTCTCGGGAGGCAACCCGTGTGTTTCAGATTTGATTTTCTGTGGTCACTCCCCAAAGTTTTAAACCTTTGGTTGAACTTAAGTGTGGGGGGTGCCATCCTTTTAATAAAACCTTTTGTTTGTTTATAAGATTGTATGCAGGTAATGATTTCTCCAGTGGACGCCAGGAATGAAGAAGAAATTTTAAGCTGATAAACTCGTTGACATATCTGGTTTCATCTCTATTTTACCTATTTCTATATTTTGAAGTTTGTTTCTCATTGAGGGCAATGTCTAACTTAAGTGTGGGGGGGGGGGGGGGGGTTGAATAGGAAAAATTAGAGTTTTCATGCTTAAATTTAAAATTTTGTTTGCCCTTGTGATCTAGTTGTTTTCACACTTTTAGGATTATCTATTAGAATAACTGGATCATTCCACTGGTAAAATTGGTAATATTTGAAATTTTGAGATGTGTTCCGATTACTATTGCAATCCATTCTGGGATCGATAACATTTGCTAACACATATTATACCCTTTCCACTAAATTGTGAGGATTTGAGCCTATTTCTTATTAGCATACATCTTTTATGCTTAGAGCTTTTGTTATGAGTGTGCCGGTGATTTTATTTATTCTAGAACTTGTGCTTGTAAATCATTACCAGACCGCAGTGAGATTGCATTCGTGCGATATAAGTGAATTCGTGTGATAAAGAGGCACCTTAGGATTTAACCCAAATGGCCTTCCATTTTACATCTAATGATATATTAGCTAGCCTCATTGGTTAGTTAACCACCCACATGGACCCATTTGTAGTGCTCATTTTTAGCACTAGATACCCCTAGTTACACCTTCTGAGCCATCCCTTTCATTTTTGCTTCACCCAGAAAATACAAAAAAATTTTACATTTTAAACCTTAGCCTATCCCATATCAATGTCTAACGGTTGGTTGCTAGTCTCATGGAAAGTGAAGATTGTTCAAATGATTACGAGTACCACATCCTTTGTGATTGATTGAGCCATGCGTTATGTTATGTTCAAAAAAAAAAAAAATTGTGTTGAAAGTATGGATATAATAGCCAATGTGCTATGATCGAAGAACAATTGTCATGGCAAAGCGAAAAGCTGTGGAAAGTGGAAAAGAAGAAAGCAAAGCTATAATCATTTATTTGGTTCGTGAAATGTTTGATAGCTAGCAACTTGGGTATTAGACTTGATTTCATTTTTATTTTAACACCAATTTCATTAACATTCCCATGCCTTATCCATACCCTTAACCCGAAGCCTATCATTATAACCCGAATAAAAGCCCTCTTTAGATGTTTTTACTTGGTGCTCACGCCACGTCGGTGGAGTTTTGTTTATTGTACAAGCTTATGGTAATAATCTAATCACGACTGAGCAATGAGTGTGATTTATCTTGTTACTCCACTAAAAATGAGTGATTGAGTGAATTATATTCCACTATTTTTCGTGAGGTGTTTTGAAATGTTAATCATGCAAGAAAATCATTGGATATTGTCAAACATCTTGATGTTTCACCTTTATAAAGCATAATTGATGAATCCTCTCTCGTATTTATACTTGGTTGATTTGCATCACATTTTTCATAATCACGATCTTGTACCAGTGGATGTTTTTTCCTAGATTTGCTTGAGGGCAAGCAAAGTTTAAGTGTGGGGGAATTTGATAACACTCAGATTGTGCATGTTTTTAGTAGCGTTATGCGTACTTTTATGTCTGTTATTTGGTTATATTTGCGTGATTTTAGTACTTAATCGTATCTAGAGATGTTTGTCTAGTATTTATAACCAAGTGCAGGGAAATGGAGGAAAATGTGGAAATATGCAGCTAATCGAAGATTCCCGTTTCAGTAAAGCTAAATTTCAAGGACCTTTGAAGACTTTAGTGATTGAAGAACCAAGTTCTACAAGACATAGTGAAGAGAAAGATCAAGTTTTGTATCTCAGAAGATCCAACCGGATCCGGTTACACCTTCAGCCGGATCGGTTGGAATTTGGTCAGAATTAGTGTTTTTGCCATAACCAACCGATCGGTCGCAACCCGCAACCGGATCGGTCGGTGTGTTATTATTGAAGACCAGCCGGATCGGTTGGTCATATGACCGATCCGGTTGGAGAAGCTGCAGTTGTCAAATCTTTATCACTAAGCTTCCCCTTTGCATCCAAACGATTCTAGGTCCTTCTCTTGGTGTATTCTAGTCCCTTCCTTACTCCTTGGAGGCCAAGTTAAGCATTTAACACCCTAGGCCTTGGAAATAGTATAAATAGAGGCTAATTGTGAGCTTATGAGACACACCTCAATTACAAATCTCTCTACTCATCAAACCAAGCCTTAAACTCTTAAAATTCGTCCTTAGAAATCCAGAGAAGTTTGGAGTTCCAGAAGTTCCACCTTTGGAGGCCAAAACACCAAGAAGTCCACCACGATCCTTTGGGAATCATTACTTCATCATTTGTAATCTTATTCCAAGCATTGTAAGACTTTTAATCATGTTTTCTAATGATCAAAGTTATGAGTTTATGTTCATGTTTGCTATGAGTGGCTAGTTTCTTTATACACTTGCTTAAATGATGTTGATTATCATATGATTAGTTAGTGATTGTGTTAACATGTTTTAATTCAATTTCAAGTTAATTCTAAGATCCAATTGTGCTAAAGTTTCATAGTGACATTTGTTAATCAAGTTTGGCTAATTGATAGTAATCGTTGGGGTCGAAAGAACTTCGTGTTTTTCAACTAGTCATAATCATTTTGTCTATGGATGATTGTTTTTACCCATTATTCTTGATTATACAAAGGAACTAAGGTGTGGTTGTAATAGAAATGCTTTTTGATTATCAAATTGGATTGGTTGGAAACATCTAAATGGTCGTAAGATTAGTTGTTGAGAATCAATTGTAGCCTTTTGTCTATGATCGGTTACCTTTTGTATTAACCATTTCTTAAGCAATTTGATGAACAAGTGGATGTTTTTGTGTTTAAGTTTATTGATGTAGACTTATGAAACTTGAATTGATCTTGAATTGATTGGTTAAACTTAAAGCTTGTTTTTATGAACTAAAATCTTGACGAAGGTTTAACTTGTAAGAACAATAGATTAGTTTTCAACTAATTATCACAACCAACATGTTAAGTAGTTAACACAATCACATTAATTTATGATATGATACTAGTTTAAGCAAGTGTAGTTTTTAATCATCTGAATTTCATTATATCTATTTGCTTTGTTATATGTTTTTGATAGACTCCGTTAATTCAAACTTGTGCTTAGATTCACCCAAATCCCTGCGAACGATCCCGACTTACCTTCATAATCTTGCTATCACGGACGAGTATACTTGCTCGTATGTGTTATTGGTAATATTGGTAATTCACCTTTTATAAATTTAAAACTTGCACCAACCGGGCACATCACCTGGGCACACAAATTACACGCCAAAATAAAGCCCATTACTAATACTTAATAGGGCCCATTATCAACGGCTGATAGGCCCATCCAAACTCCCAGGCCACGAATGCCCTGGAAACGCCTCTCAGGCTGCCTTGCATACATGCATGAGACAGTTTTCTCCCAACTATTACTAACGGTTAAGATGTACTATCTGATATATGATAATGGGAGACACGAGCTGGAATACTGGAGAAGGGCGCAACCTGGTCCGAGCCATGGAGAGGATGGGACTTGTCATTCTTGTCTGCCAATCAGATGATCAACACTTGGCCTGTCTATAGCCATTGATCATCCACATGTGGTTTATCTTTAAACCCAAACGCCTTTCTATAACTAGAAGGCACCCCACACCAAAAATTAAAGGGGACTATTCTTTTACACTTTTACACATAGCGTTATCACACACTTAACACACATTCCTGGTTTGTTTGAGTGTGACTCAAACTCTTAATTCTTAATCATTCCTTTGAGTTCTTACCGTTTTACACGAAAAATAGTAAAACACAACCATCTCAATTTAATCTTAATCACGATTTACATGCTCATAGATAATTTTGTGGGAGTGAGAAAACTACAAAGTATGAACAAATGTAGGAAGTTTAGTCTTAATATGAGAAGCTTTATTTGAAAAAGAAAAAAAAATCAATTGTTTAGTTAGGTAGTTGAGTTTAATGTCTAAGATAGGCAAGTGTTTTATAAAAATATCCTAATATTTAAAGCTTTGAAGAACAAATGTGTGCAAAATATTTAATTAGGTGAAAAGACTATGTAGCATAAGTTGATTGTTTGTCATATATTGATTGTTAACTTTCCCTCAACATTATAAATATAAGCTAATGGTTTTGCATTTATCACTTTACATGCTAGTATAGACACTTTATATTATTATAAGAATTAAATGATACACTTGTTACATAGGTTAGCGTGTATGGCTTTGCATAGTTGTTATAGTGAAAAGGTTTTGCATAAGAATTAAATGGTGTAGACACTATAAAGGACTTAAATTTGTCATCTATATCTTTTGTATTTTTGTATAACAAAAAGGGTTTATAATGAAGATTTTAAAAGAAAGAAAAGATTATAGACAAACTTTATTATAAGTTAAAGGTTGTAGAAACTAGAAAGCGGGGGGGGGGGGGGGGGGGGGGGGGTTTAGAATAGTTTCACCTTTTAATTTACGTTTTACAAAATCTTTTCGAAGAGTTTTACAAAAAGCTTTTAGATTCGAATCTTATATGAGATCACGACAACAATATAAGAACAAATATATATAACTAAAGAACAATGAAGTAAAGAGTAAAAAAAGATAAGGAAAGGGAAGATCAAACCAAGACACTGCGATATATAGTGGTTCGTAACGAAGCTCACTCTTCGCCCTACTCCACTCCTCGAGTATCACACTTGAGAGTTTCACAATCACTATGTCAACACACTCTCTTTTGGCGGAGCAAACCATACACCACACTTACACCAATTAGCGACACTAAGCGGAATGTCGAGTCCTAATCCTAGCTAGAATCAATCTACACACCAAAGCATGATCCTACGCGATCTAGCACCACGCTAACTTGGATCCTCACCAGTCCAAGTTAACACATGAATCAACTTGAGCTATCACTTAGCCCAACACACCCACCTAGATTTCAAACTTACACACAAGTTGGATCTACACACTTATACAAGAATCAATAAAAAAATATTTAGATGAGCTGAGAGATGCAACACTAGTTGCTTTGTGGGTGACTTGGCTTCAACAACTCATTTCTTGATGAACTCGAGAGTTCTTCTCTTTGCACTTTTGAAGGAGGAAGGATTGGATCATTTTGAAACAATTCAAACTTGTTAATGTGATCAAAGAAAGGTTTAGAGAGGGTGAAAGAAAGGCAAAAGTTTTTAGAGCTGAAAGAGTGAAAATTTCTGAGAAATGGGCCAGTATTTATAGGCACGTGGAGGAGCGGGTGGCGGTCCCATAGTTGCCTACAAGTTCCCATATATACGAGGGATCATCAGCTTATAGGGGACCGTCCCCTAAAATCCACACTCTTTTTTTTTGTCTTTTAGTGGGAAAGGTTTATTTGGTGAAAATTTATCTGGTTTGGGCGAGAAAAATGACTGTTTGAAATTTTTCATAACTCAAATTTATTTTTCTTAATATAATATTTTCTAGTAAATAGAAAATAATTTGTAGGATTTATTTTGTAATGTGACATTTGTAAAAATGTAAGTTTTTGGAACAAAATAAATTCTTTAATCACTTAACAATGTTGGTAGGTTGTTTGTTATACTGTAAGTGATATCAAGGTTGAAACGAGTTTTCTTATTTAAAAACTTATCAAATGTATTTTTACGTAAGAAAGAGATCGAATAATGCAAACAACATTTTTGACATTATTTGTATTAACAATCTCCTTATTTTTTATGATTACAAAACATAAACTCATTTTAGGTAAAAATATCGTTTAAAAAGTTTTTAAATGAGTTTCGTTATACTTCTCCCCTTTTTTGTAGAATCAAAAAGGTATCGTCGCTATGTAGAGAGGAAGAAATACAACGATGAGGATGCTCCTCCTTGATTAATGCTATCCTTTGATGTGAGCACCAAAGAATCGAGCAATTGGATTTTGCTTAAAAAACAAGTTATTACACAAGTACAAATATATATGTATGTTGCAAGAGATAAAGTAAGAGATCACAAGATAGAGCAAAGAGGTAAGCATAAAGTAGAAGATCAGAGAATAAAGAAGTGATCAGTCCCAACAGCTGGACGGTCCCTTAAACACACAGACGGTCATATAATGCTAGGGGACAGCCGTCCTAATTATTGGACCGCCAACAGTAGGTTAGTAACAGACAAAAAATTTAAATTAGCAGATAAAAACATTCATTAATTCACATAAGAGGTTATACATGTAGACATGTAGTACGAGCGTTACAACAAAAGCCTACAATTATGCTAATCCTAGACAAGTCTTCTAATATAAGCCAAGTAGCATTACTTTTATTTTAGGAGCATGCACCATATCTAGTGCTTGGGAAGAAAGGGTATTGTAGGTACATATATCATAAGTGAATAAAATTAAATTAGTTGAAGTAATTATTGGTTAAAATTTGGTTTGTTGTACCAATTTGTTTAGGCATGCTGTACTGATCCGTTTTGGTACGACGAACCAGTAGACTTCGGTACGGCGATTGATGATGTTTGGGAACGTCGAAAATAACGATCCAGAACGTGGAATCTGGCCGAGTCAGCGTTTCCTGTGACTTTGGTTTAATCACATTAAGTTATGAGACCGTAGTATATTAGGATAAGAATACGCAGTAAATTCAGCTAGTTTAGCACATATCAGATCTCTAGAACCCATATGATTTAGGTGTAATTTGTATGAGTGTTGAAATCTGATTTCGAAAATCAATTCGTCTTCTTTAGCACAGCAACGACCTCTCGAGAGTGGGTCAAGTCATCATCTATTAACTTTCATATGACATCCTCGAACTACCCATATAATAGTCTGTATCGGATATCTAAGACTGAACACGAGACTATGAGAAATTCTACACATAGAGCATTCTAAACAATGGCTTTAACATTTAACTTGATAAAAACAAATAAGGTCTAAATAATTGTAAGTTCCGAATAAAATCCAAATAACATCCGGATGAAAAACTAGGCATGACCTGGTACAACGAGAACAAGTTAAAAATAGAGCGCTACAAAAGGATGATTACTCTTCATCATACCGTTGGCGTAAAGATTTTGATACGTTACTTGTAACGCTGGTCTTCTTGTTTTCTTCTTCACTTGCTTGTGTTTTCGGCTTAGATGACTTCTTTACAAACTTAATCACTGAAGACTTGAAAGGGCTCTCAGTTACCTTCCTCTTTTTAGAACCAGTCTGTGAGGTTCCACTGCCATCAAGACCAGAAAAAACTGTATCGTAAGTGTCATCAAGCTTGTCATCTTCGATTCTATGGATATTTTCTTTTGATCCATGAAATATAGATTTTATCAGAGCTTCATCCTCCTCTCCAAGCTTTTCTTTTTGCTTTCCTTGAACTGATCGCTGTAGAGTTTCAAGCATTGCATCGTTGCTAACATGAGCATGCCTTGACTTCATGGACTTGATTTCATCAAGATTATAGAGGATGTCCATGTCTCTTTTCGAGTCAAGAGTCCTATTCTCCAACGATTTCATGGCATCACCCCTTTCCTCAGCGTCTTGTTTCCGTCGTTTCTCCTCACACACCTCATCTTTAGCACGCCGAGGTTCACAAATTCTCGCAGCTCCAGACTCAAGGGTATAATCAGAGTTTTGAGGGTCTGTCTTCATGGTAATCTCAGCTGAACACGTCTTGCACCTGAAATAGAATCTGTATATTTGAATTTGAACAAGATATGTCTCTCCAATAACATCTTCTTTCCGCGTATTGAACTTGGTACCCTTGCCGATAAAATCTCCACATTTTATACACTGTATCTTCATTGGAAGCAAGTTTCTAACATTCGTTTGCTGATTCTTTTGCTTACGCCGCTTTGGTATTTTAGCTGGATCAAAATCTGGTGGATAGTACTTATTCAACACCTTTCTTTCTGCCATCGATCTCTTCTTTCTTTCGGACCGTTGTATGTAACCACAACAAACTGGAATGCTATATAAACTGGAATGCCACAAAAAAACCTAATCGATTAAAAGCGAAGGAACACACAAGATTGCCTCAAAGGAACATGCTATGTTGACTAATAAATGGTTTTATATTAATCGTTGTTTCAAGAACGAGATACATATATAACGAACGTACCTTATCGATTATACTAGAACGTAATCTACTTGCTGATTGAAATCTTTAGTTTGGTAAACTGAGTTATACAATGCAAAACATCATGTATTTATAGGGCGTTAAAATAAGAAGCATGCATGCGAATCAATAGATGGTTTCCCAACCGACGTACTAGTTTTATACAATTTGTTCAGGTTATTATGTTATTTCACCGACATAAATGTACTGTCCTTTATTTCGTTTCGTGATATAGACACCGAAGTATGATTTTTTAACATTCTAGCCCAAAAAAATAATACTATTTATGAATAATAACTTTTCTGGTATACATAAGCATCTCATTCACAGATTTAGGGTTCATAAGTTTTCTCTTGATTTCTCTCTCTACTTTCACACAATTATTTCTCTCTTGTTTGTATATCACTTTGATCGTCTTGATCATCTTGATTGTTTAGTCTGGTATAAGTTTGAGGGTTGTAGTGTGTAAAAATGGTATAAAAACACAAGAACACCAAGATTCACTCAACTATCACATACTCACTCCGTTCCTAAATAAATGTCTACTGATACTTTTTGCGGTCTTTCTTGTTCAACTTTAACTTTAAATATTTTCGACTGTATTATATAATACTTGATGCAAAAGATATAAATGATTTGTGTTTTAAATGTATTTTCATTGGTATAATTTTCAACAGGTATTATAGAACACAAACAAAATTATTTAAGATCAAAATAAAAAAATAAAAAAAAATGCAAAAAATCAAAATGGACATTCATTTAAGGACAAATAGAGTGCTATTTATTATGAATCCTAACATAAGATAGTCTTCAACGGATACTACCAAACATGAAAAAGAAAAGATAGTCCCCCCTCCCCCCCCCCCCCCCCCCCCTCCCCTTTCACAACAAGATCCCACAAAGGATGGATAAGAGAAAAACAATTTATATAATGAGAATTATGGCCCCTCTACTTATCTAACCAGAAGTTTGACCAATATCTCCAACACCCCCCCTCAAAATTATGAGGTAACAACTTTATCAACAATCTTACTAACAACTTTTCCTGCAAACATATCAAACAATCTCAGTTTCTTGCGAAAACATCTATGTTGCACAATTTTAAAAAACTTCGTAAACAAATCAACAATTTGTAAATATGTATGAATCATAATAGTTTTGATTATAACAGCTGAAACCTTTTCTCTTACCAAAAAATGCACATCATCAACATTAAAGTGTTTGGTTTTCTCATGAAAAACTGAATGAGCAGGTAATTGAATAACTGAACTATTGTCACAAAACAACTCAACATGATACAAACCTGTCAAACCAAGATTATGAAGCAAGTTTCCCAACCAAATAGTCTCACAAGTTGCACATGCCATACGTCTATATTCACCTCAGCATAATTTTTAAACAATGTTGCTTATTTTTTATTTTATTTTTTTACATTTCCAAGATACAAGATAATGACCTAGAAAACACACAAAAACCAGAACTTGCACCACAATAAACCCTTAACTTCATATCTGAAACTTTATTAAACTGAATACCAAACCCTAGTGACCCCTTCAAAAACCTCAACACCCTTAAAGCAACTTTCATATGAGATTGCAAAGGGCTATGCATATGCTTACTTAAGCAATGAACATCATAGCTAATATCTGGTCTAGTATTATTTAAGTAAATCAATTTCCCCGACAAGTTTTTGATAATTTATAAATCTGGTTAACAGTTTATCATCTTTTGTTTCAACAACGAATAATTTTTTTTTTTTTTTTTTGGAAATGAAGTGTCAACAGGTTTTGAAGCCAAAAGACCATATTCATAGAACAACCCTAAACAATACTCTCTTTGAGACATACACAAACCTTTACCATTTTCCAAAACTTCAATACCACGAAAACACTTTGAACTTCCTCACACTCTTTTTCCTTTCTCACCATTTTGTAAAATTGTAGCTCAAAATGATTCTCTAAAGACAAATATTTTAAGAAATAATTTTTTTTCAAATTCAAATACGTTTTTGACTCACACTATCCAAAAAACATGTCATGATTAACACTTTTTCTTTACTGGTTTCATAAAAAAAATAGCCCAATAGCTAATTAAACACGACCAAATACTCGGCCAAAAATTTTTCATCAATCTCGAACTATCTAAGCCTAAATAAAACCGAAGTCCAAAATGATTCAGTCCAATTTACTAGCAACAATTTCAGCCCTTGGAGTCTACAGTACTGTTAGACCCGTTTCTCGGAATATAAATAAGCCCCACTCTAGATGGAAGTGGATTAAGGACTTAACGTGGTTGGCTAGTCAAACCCGAAAGTCAAACTAATAGTCAACGAATGTATTATATAATTATGGAATGTATTATGTGGCACAACTAGAAACGGAATGGACTTCAAGGACCTAAGTTACCATTGTGGTAAATGTGTTATAAGTTGGTTGTAGCCAAAATAGAATAAAAAGGACTTAAGGGACAAAAATAGGATGTAGAGAATTCCTGAGAAGTGGAGAAGAGTTGAGGGTGTGATTGGAGGTCTGGTTTATAAAGAGAGAAAAGGGAGGAAAAGGTTAGTCTTGATGGCTTACGAAGAAGAAGATGAAGACCTCATGCTTGTGGTCTAACCTAGCAATGATCCACCACAAGTAAGTAACTAATCTTGAGTTAATAATGATTATAAGGTTAGGGTTTATGGGTTAAGTGGGATTTCATCATATGATCATATGATGATGTAGAAAAGATGCTGAGCATGTTTGATGGGTTATATAAAAACTTGTTAATTTTATTGATTAAATGTGTAAATAGGCTTTGAGGAAAATGGTGATAAGGATGATATGATGATGGTGAATTTATGATTGGTATCTTAGCTTGGATTGCTAAGGTAAGTAACTTGTACTAAAACATGTGTTATATGTGTGTTATCCATATATGTGTTATGATTGTGATAGTGTTTAGCATATTGATTGAGCAATGGATGAAGGTTTATGTGGTATATTGAATGTTATGGATTGGAAGCAATGTAAGTGATCATGATGCTTATGTGCGAATATGTATATGATATGTATTTTATATCAGGTTACTTACTAAGCTTTATTCTTACCATTATAGAGGTTAATGTTTTGTAGGTTCTTTGGTGATGATGCTATAGCTTAGATTAAAGCTTAGATTTGGAAGGCGATTTAGAAGGTTTGGTTGCAAGTAGGAGCTTAGGTAGAATTACCGAGCTTAAGTGTCAAGTTTTTGCCCCCGTTGGTCTTTAATGGTTTTTAATTGTGCCGTCACGTGCCAAAGTATATGGAAAGGTCGTCATAGTAATATGGTGGTCAAACGATGTGTTAAAAAGTATGCTTTGAGCGTTTATGGTCAAAGTTAAAGGAGTGTTTGGCACAAGTATAAATATACCCATTTTGGGTTGTTAACAGGCAAATTTATAATTTAATAGTTTTAATATGTTATATTTATGATGTCTACTAAGTTTGATGGGAAAATGATGAGTTAAAGGTGGTTTGTGGTGAAAATCGGTCAAAATATGTAAGTGCAGAAAACCTGCAGGAAATGGGTGTATTTTAGACAATAAATGGGTGCATTTTAGACTAATACTTGGGGTAATAGTATCTGTTTAAAGTGCAGAAGAAAGGGTGTATTTTAGACAGAAAATGAGTCCAGGTTAGAGTTTGAATGTTAATTCATTTTTATCCGTTTATTAATAGTAACAGAAGGTCCATTGAAGTTGGGTCGTTTCCGCGTAAAAGTTTCAAAAATTGAGTATTTTATGACGTGTCATTCACGGGGTGTAACAACTTGGTATCAGAGCTTTGGTTTAAGTGAATTAGGTTTCCACTATAGGTTGCCTAGTCTTAAACCACTCGTAGAAGCGTTAAGTGTTAGTTATGTGGAAAGTAATCGTTAAGTATGAGATGAATTATGTTTTATGTTAGATGAGCTTATTGGTGATAATTGATGGATGTGTATGAGATGTAAGTTTGTGGAGGACTTGAAGTGTTTAGTTATGGTTTAGTTAGATGAGCTTATTGGTGATAACTGATGGATGTGTATGAGATGTAAGTCTGTGGAGGACTTGAAGTGTTTAGTGATGGTTTAGTCATGCACCTTGGTTAATGTTATAGATTGTGTTGTGTTTATATGCATGAGTGTTAGAGTAGCGGTATTAGATTGTATATAGGAATGGTAAGTGGTATTAGAGATGGGATAATAAGTGAACTAAAGTTTTATGATGCCTTAGTTATAAGGTAGAATAGTGCTTGCGGCTAATTAGAATGTTGATACTTAGACATAGAGTGATTGTGCAACGTGATATATGAGCCACAAACTATATGACTTGATTTTGATTATGAATGTGGGAACACTTTTTGGATAAGTGGTAAGTGTTAAGTGTTATTGTTTATATGACGCTAAGTCTATGGTAGTAGTTTATTATATGTCTAAGTTTTATGTGGTGTGCTTGAGAGCATGATGGATATGAGTGTTTGAGATAAGACCGATGCATTTGAATGCATACTAAATAAGACTTCATCGATATATGTAAGTAATATTTATTGAGCAAATATGGTTGATGATAGAAGATGTGTGAAGCATAGATTAGATTTAATATAATATATAGTTGTCATATACATGTGATGAACTGGTTGTGGTTGAAATAGTTTGAAGAGCACATTGACATGTGAAAAAGTTAAGAAGTATGGTAATTTTTTGATAAAGCATAAATGCTTAGAATGCTTGAGATAAAGTAAGAAATGAATAACGAATTATGTTTGTAGTTTGATGATTAGAAAGATATGACTAATATAATAACGACTAGATGCTTTAAGGCATGAATTCTTATATGATTAACTAAATGAGAAAAGTCGAAATGTATAGTTAAGACGCGAAGAGATCATGTTACATATAAAACATGATAAGTAAAATGCATTAGTAATAAATGTTGAGCATGATAAGTTAAATTGGTCAATGAGATAGATTGCACTAAAATCCATAAGTGATATAAATGCATTAGAAAGAATTGTAAAACATGAATCGAATCATGCTAATATATTTAAAATATGTATGATGATAAGAAGTGAGATTTATGCGCATAAAAGAGTTGAATAAGCCAATGTGATGTAATGGTATGTGGTGAAATGTATGAGTCAACTTGAGGTTGACGGATGAGTGATAAGCTGCATTGTGAAAATGCAAATGTAATAAATTGACAAGTAGTATATATAAAGTTGTCTAGATGAAAATAAACATGGTAGCGAATGTTGAAATTGATTAAGGCAATGAGAATTGAGGAAATGATAGTGTGAACTTAAGGATAAAAGTACATGAAAGATAAAATGAGTAAAGATGTTAAAGTAGATATAACTTGGATCCAATGCTACAGTTTTGGTATCCTTCAGGATAGCCTAGTTTGCCTTCAATGCTACACTTCATTCTTCAATTGCTCATCATGCTATTGGTGCTACCACGGCTCGAGACTTATGGCTCATTTTGGAAACGATGTCTCTGTCCAGAATGTTAGGCCGCTCAACACCGTCACATTTTTCTAGAGTGGAATCACAATTTTCACCTATAAGTTTAAAAAATGTGGCATATAAAAATCCAATGCGTGCATGTGCCAAAATTGTTCAAAAGGGGGTCACACTGCCGCACATTGTTTTTATCGGTACACATCTTCTTCTGGTAAACGTATTAGTGGGCAGCATGGTCGTGGTCCACCACCTGACTTTGGCTATGGACCACGAACGATACCCCATGGGTCTTTTACAGCTTTGGTATAAAATCATACTAGCGGATATTAGCATGGTGGGCTGCATTACATCAGCCCTTTGGGTAGACCAAAAACCAGTTCCGGGCCAAAAACTGCCAATGTTGGGCTTGATAATTTGTCGTTTGACTCACCTTGTAAACAACAACAATCATCACCCCCTCATAAGACTGGGCCTATTCATAATGGGCTGACCCAACAACAACTAAATGAACATTTTGAATTATTGGAGGGAGTTACAAATCATTTGTTGCTGAATGATACTAGCCAATCTACACCATCAAGTGTGTTTCATGATTGCCTTCACGGCTCTCGGGCCACAACTCATACGACGATCAATCCCTTATTTTTCAAAAATACCGCAATCGATAGCATTACAACGAAAAATGGTACAACACTTCCTACCACTTGAAATGTGCTATAAACTCGTGTTTATATATTTCTCGTCATTTGTTTTCTTTATATAGGTTCTAAGGACAAGAACTCGACATCACATTCTGCTTAACTTCCACCACATATACCGTCCTGATTACGTCACTCAACTCATCAAGTCCTCAATATGACATGCTAAGGACCCTAAGCAAAAGTATTTAATTTCCACCGAGCTACAATAAAATGTCGAGTCATTTTACAATTATAATTACAGCTTACCTCGTACTCAGAATAAAGAATATTTACTTCCATGCAGCTTGTAATCATGTAAAGATAAATCACATCATACATGTAAAATCCCTATACCTTTACTCGATGACATTCTAAGTCGACTCAACGACTCAGCAGACGTAAGTCGTTGCAGAGTCGCTTCAAAGTATGTCAATACTGCATATCCAGACGTTGGATCGATAAACCTTCAATGCACGTTGAAATGGTACCTCGAGTCAAGACAAATGGTTACAAGTTCAACTTCAAATGCATCACAAGTGTTTAGACCTTTCAAGACATTCTTCTTTGATATGACATCGAATTTGAAAGCTGTTGATTCAGTACGTATTGGCATTGATAATTAATGAGCTTCGTGATTTCTCGTACTGTGGAGTTGTGGATGAGGCTGATGATCTTTATTTGACTAAAGATGTGTATGTAAAATCATTGACAGTGATTTAATGTTATTTATGATATATCTTGGATGTGAACATCGTGAATCCATGATTAACGCTGGTCTTAAAATAGTCAGGATGATAGAATTACTAATAAAACATTGATAGTGTTTCTCTGTTAGATATAAGTCGAGAATGTTTAGTTTCACTCTATGATGTCTGAATGAGAGGTAATTAAAATTGAGACGGTAAAGAAACAGAATCAAGTATGCGTGTTACTGTGTACTGTATCTTATTTCAGAGAAATGAGATTGAGTCTTGTATCTACTGAGCAATTCTACACATAGAGCATTCTAAACAATGGCTTTAACATTTAACTTGATAAAAACAAATAAGGTCTAAATAATTGTAAGTTCCGAATAAAATCCAAATAACATCCGGATGAAAAACTAGGCATGACCTGGTACAACGAGAACAAGTTAAAAATAGGAGCGCTACAAAAGGATGATTACTCTTCATCATACCGTTGGCGTAAAGATTTTGATACGTTACTTGTAACGCTGGTCTTCTTGTTTTCTTCTTCACTTGCTTGTGTTTTCGGCTTAGATGACTTCTTTACAAACTTAATCACTGAAGACTTGAAAGGGCTCTCAGTTACCTTCCTCTTTTTAGAACCAGTCTGTGAGGTTCCACTGCCATCAAGACCAGAAAAAACTGTATCGTAAGTGTCATCAAGCTTGTCATCTTCTTCGATTCTAAGGATATTTTCTTTTGATCCATGAAATATAGATTTTATCAGAGCTTCATCCTCCTCTCCAAGCTTTTCTTTTTGCTTTCCTTGAACTGATCGCTGTAGAGTTTCAAGCATTGCATCGTTGCTAACACGTGCATGCCTTGACTTCATGGACTTGATTTCATCGAGATTAGAGAGGATGTCCATGTCTCTTTTTGAGTCAAGCGTCCTATTCTCCAACGATTTCATCGCATCACCCCTTTCCTCAGCGTCTCGTTTCCGTTGCTTCTCCTCACACACCTCATCTTTAGCACGCCAAGGCTCACAATTTCTCACAGCTCCAGACTCAAGGGTATAATCAGAGTTTTGAGGGTCTGTCTTCATGGTAATCTCAGCTGAACACGTCTTGCACCTGAAATAAAATCTGTATATTTGAGTTTCATCAAGATATGTCTCTCCAATAACATCTTCTTTCCGCATATTGAACTTGGTACCCTTGCCGATAAAATCTCCACATTTTTTACACTGTATGTCCATTGGAAGCATGTTTCTAACGTTCATTTGCTGATTCTTTTGCTTACGCCGCTTTGGTATTTTAGCTGGATCAAAATCTGGTGGATAGTACTTATTCAGCACCTTTCTTTCTGCCATCTCTTCTTTATGTAACCACAACAAACTGGAATGCTATATAGATCGTAAAGAACCCAAAGAATGTGTACGTAGGTCGACACACCTTGCCACAAAAAAACCTAATCGATTAAAAGCGAAGGAACACACAAGATTGCCTCAAAGGAACATGCTATGTTGACTAATAAATGGTTTTATATTAATCGTTGTTTCAAGAACGAGAAAGATATATAACGTACGTACTAAAATCGATCAGCCAAATCACTAGAAACTCAATCCGACTTAGGGATTATATTAAATTAACGTACCTTATCGATTATGCTAGAGCGTAATCTACTTGCTGATTGAAATCTTTAGTTTGGTAAACTGAGTTATACAATGCAAAACATCATGTATTTATAGGGCGTTAAAATAAGAAGCACGCATGCGATTCATTAGACCCAACCGACGTACTTCTATACAATTTGTTCAGGTTATTATGTTATTTCACCGACCTAAAATGTACTTTCCTTTATTTCGTGACATAGACACCGAAGTATGATTTTTTAACATTCTAGCCCAACAAAAAAAAAATTATTTTTGAATAATAACTTTTCTGACTATATATGCACTCATTCACATATTTAGGGTTCATAAGTTTTCTCTCGTTTTCTCTCTCTACTTTCACACAATTATTTCTCTCTTGTTTGTATGTCACTTTGACCGTCTTGATCATCTTGATTGTTTGTACATCACTTTGATTATCTTGATCATCTTGATTGTTTAGTCTCGTATAGGTTTGAGGGTTGTAGTGTATAAAAACACAAGAACACCAAGATTCACTCAACTAACTATCACATACTCCCCCATCTCTAAATAAATGTCTACTGAAACTTTTTGTGGTCTTTATTGTTCAACTTTGACCTTAAATATTTTCGATTGTTTTATATAATACTTTATGCAAAAGATATAAATGGTTTTTGTTTTAAATGTATTTTCATTTGTATAATTTTCATCAAATATTATATAACACAAACAAAATTATTTAAGGTCAAAATTGAAAAAAAAAAAAAAAAAAACTGCAAAAAGTCAAAGTGGACATTTATTTAACAACAAATGAAGTACTATTTATTATGAATCCTAACATGAGATTATCTCCAATAGGTTCTACCAAACATGGAAAAGAAAAGATAGTCCTGGCCTCACAACAAGATCACACAAACTCACATGAACACTTGGCGGGTCAACTGGTGGTTGGTTGAGTGGAAGTGGTTGATGTGGTGGTGGATTGTTGTTCGGTGGTGGATTGTCACCTATGGTGAAAAAAGTGACAAGGTTTACGAACAAAAACACAAAGAAGGGGATAGACTACAAGGAAGCTAATGAAAAAGAGAAAAAATCTCACTTGATAGGAATCAAGCGAGTGAACCTAAACGAGATAGAAATCTAACTGACTATTCTATTCCCCGGCAGCGGCGCCAAAAAATTGATACAGAATGTTCGGGATCGAGAAAACCTCATTTTCTACGAGCAAGCTTTTCAACCCTCTAGGCAGCGGACATAATCGTTGTAGTGTAGTATGGGGTAAACCTCGGGGATTGATTTCGTTCTCTAGGGTAATAGGAATGCTAGAAAGAGATATATGACTAGAAGGTTGGGTTGAGGATGATTCATTTTTAGTCTTTTTTATGTTTTTTAGAAAACAAGGGTAAAATCTCGGGGTATATGATTGTGGGTGGTACTTCTACCGATTTCGCTACTTAACTAATTATCTAATTTAACTACTTAACTATTGGATAGATTATGCTAATTGAGGTGCGCTCGTATGATGATTAAAAATGTGTTCACTTAGATACTATTACTCCCTAGTTATCTTTTATTGGTCGATTGAATTGTCACTTCCTTTATCTTAATTGATGCGTTGTATTCCTATTAGTCGTAGGGAGGTGTCTAATTCCCTAGTTCTATGAATTGTAACTCTCCTTTAGAAAACACGGGATCGGCAAGTGCAATAGCATCTCCCCTGAATACACTATTATCAAAAAGCTACAACTCACGCAATAAACACAACGGTGGCCTAGGTGCACTCCTATGGCTTTTTGCTATTTAGGACGTTCAAGCTCGCAACAATGAAAGAATAAGCCGGTTTTCCTTACTCTACGTCTACCAATTAAGACAAGAGACAACCTAACAACAATCAATAACTAGGTTTCATAGATCTAAACAAACACACAAGTAATTTAGCTAGACATGTTAAACAAGCAAGCAGACACACAATCAATTAAATATGGGGTAGACATAATGATAAATTGGATAAAAAAAACTTATCTTGATGTGTAAAATAGGGTATGGGACCCTAGAATACTGTCCAAGTCGGACTACAACTGAGTTAGGGTTTGCTCTCCAAAATTATACCTCCCAATTCTATATATAGATTTACAAATGCCACGGCGTCACCTTTTGCTAGTGACGCCACCAAGTCGCCGTCATTAGGGTTTTGTTTGAGCCAAGTCATCGATGAGACGGCGTCACTTGAGATGTGTGACACCGTCAATCTTCATGCAGGACGTCGTCTGAATCTTGGATCTTGGGCGTATGGTGTGAAAATTGTGAGTGACGCCTTCCAGAAATAAGGCGTGACACCGTCATGCTTTAGGACCAGAAATTCCGCTGAGTCGTCGCGTGCACTTTTGATCAAGTCTTCTATATAAGGACGGCGTCGCCCTTTGATTGGGACGCTGTCAGGTGTAATGAACAGCCTTGGAGTGTCTTCGATCTTTACTTTGCCATTTTCTTCATGTTTTTTCTCCTTTTCGTCCAAATATGCTTCATTCCAGCATTTTGCTTCCAAAAGACTTAAAAGTTAAAAGGAATGATTTTAAGCAGTAACGGATATAAAATGTGTCGATTTAGGGCTTAAATGACCCCCTAAAACGTATGTTTTAAATCCTTATCAAATATCCCTACACTTGGTATTTGCTTGTCCTCAAGCAAATGTGCTTTTGGTCATTCAATTTATAAATTAGGGGGTATGAAGCATTGGTTTAAGATAGTCTACAACAAGTTAAAGCGCCACAATAGTCATAACAAACACGAAAATTATATACTAGCACCTCACGATTAGTGTTTGGATTCTCTCATCTCTCGGGTTTATATGAAATATAATATGAATGGAAATGGAAGATAAACACTCATTACCTGGCATAGTACATATATTACCATAAGCTTGAGAATAGATCAAACCTTCACCGTTTTGGCGTAAGCACTTAGGAATAACTATCTAAGAGCTCTTTACAAGGGTTGTAACGTTAGGCTTAGGGTAGGGAAGTAAAGGGTTTTGTTGGATATGGGATATTTAGTGGTGGCAAGTCAAAAATCTTATGTTACAAGCATGTAAAGCATGGCGTTGGTAGGCTAAGGCTCGACTCACTAACACTAGATAACTTGAAACAAAACAGACATAAACTTAAAAACATAAACATAAATGATAGATGTAGGATGGTAGCCCGTATGTATCGATTTAAGGCTTAAATGACCCCCTAAAAACGTATATGTTTTAAATCCTTATCACTAGGCGTTTCTGTCGTTGGTTTTTATGCTATTTGCTACTCCAACTCCCAAGTGGGAGCTGTTGGTTTGTGGGAGTTGATACACACGAAAACGACTAGAAGTATGTGATCCTATGGGGGTACACACGTTAAACACGAGAATACGTTGTACACGTTTACAAATTGGATTATACTCGACCCATATTAACTTGACCCGTGATATGTGAGATCCGATTACTATCCAAAATAGACCCTTTGGCCGGTTTTCCAAAGAGGGTCGTTTTGGGGAGCCTTGGGCTTGTAATAATTATAATTGGTTTAGGATGGGTTGTTACTTGGAGCTCAAGTCTTGAGCCCAAGCTAGATAGGTTTATTGTGCTATATAAACTCACCCCATGCTCCTAAAATCTCACGCATGCAATCACTATTCTCAGAGATCAAACGACGAAAACACATACAAGGTTTTCTAGTCGATCTAAACCCTAAACGATTTGGTTTTGGATCGATTTGCTAAGGACTTTAAAACCCTAACTTGTTCGATCATACAAGGTGTTTATTAGGGAGTTAAAGACATTAGTTTTCCAGCATATTCCAAGTTGAATTGAAGCTGCAAAGTGGTTGTTTTGGTTACTGTGTTTCGCGGGCAGAATACAAGGCATAAACATATCAGACAGAATCGTCAGATATCGGACAAAACTGTCCTATGGTTATCGGGTGGTACTGTGGATCTCGAACAAAATTTAAATACAAGTTTCTTGGTTCGTGATAGTTCAAGTATTCAAGGGTTGATTGGGTAAACGTTCTCGACTAGCTTTATCAAACGTATTCGTGGTTAAGTGTTTGTGTGTGGACTCGTAGAGGTATTCGTTTTGAATACTTGGTTTCTTGTTCGTTAATTACTTGCGGGTGACTATGAGGGTTAGTTTTCTTGATCCCTTTTATTTATTATTGTTTATTAATTATGTGTTAACCTAATTGCATAAACTAAATCCAATTTCTTTTGAAACCAAGACTTCATGTTCTCCAGGCGTTTGGGTTTGGTCCAAATTGGTGTAAGTGGATTCGTGGTACGTTTGGTTCTGCGATGACGTCAATCTTAGTTAATGGGAGTCCTTCGTCTGAATTCCAATTTCATGGTGGGTTAAAATAAGGAGATCCGTTATCTCCTTACCTTTTTATTCTCATCATGGAGTCGTTACATTTTTCCTTTTCTCGAGTTGTAAGTGAGGGTCTGTTCAAAGGAATTCTTTTGGATGGGTCGATCTCTATCTCGCACCTATTCTACGTGGATGATGCTATGTTTATAGGGGAATGGTCTGATGATAACTTGAAGAGTATCATTAATATTCTCAAGTGTTTTTCCCTAGCGTCTGGATTAAAGATTAATATTCATAAGAGTCAAGTTCTAGGAGTGGGCGTCCCTTATACTCGTGTTGTGCAGGCAGCGAATTCTATTGGTTGTTCTATTATGGATAAATGTTTGTTTTCGTTATTTAGGTGTGATGGTGGGTGAATGTACATCTCGGTACAAGGCTTGGTCTGATTTAATTCTTAAGTTAAGATCGCGGTTATCTAACTGGAAGGTGAAAACCCTTTCAATTGGTGGTAGACTCACTCTTTTGAAATCGGTTCATGGCGCTTCCCCTATATATAATATGTCTATATACAAGGTCCCTAAAGGAGTTTTGAGATCTACGGAAGCAATTCGAAGCAGATTCTTCAATGGAGCAGACTCTTCGGATAAGAAGATTACGTGGGCCGCCTGGGATAAAGTTTTGGTGTCTAAAAAGAATGGAGGCCTAGGTGTTTCGAGTTTTCATGCGCTTAACCGCGCCCTTCTTCTTAAATGGGTATGGCGTTTTGTTTCTCAGGATGGTTCTCTTTGGTGTAGGGTTATTCAAGCTATTTATGGTCCTTCGATTGAGTCTCATCCATTTAACCTGACGTCTAATTGGTGTTCTATTGTACGTGAGTTGAACTTACTCAAAAACAAAGGGTTCAACTTCCTTTCTCATTGCTTAAAGCGTATTGGAGATGGCTTTCGTACTCGCTTTTGGCAGGATCGTTGGCTAGCTGGCATGGTTCTTCGAGACAGATTCCTACGTCTTTTCGCGTTAGAGACGGACAAAGAAGTTTTAGTTGCTGTTAAGATGGGAACTTCTATGGTTGATTCTTTTCGCAGGAATATTCGGGATGGTGTGGAGCGTCATCAGTTTTTAGAGTTGAATTCTATGCTTGAGGCTGTGTCTTTGTCGCCGGTTCAAGATAGATGGTGCTGTGATTTATCTGGCGATGGTGAATTCCGGGTTAAGGAGGTACGTAATATTATTGATGACTTATTTCTTCCGTCGTATTCGGATTCTACCAGATGGGTGAAATACATTCCCATCAAAATCAATGTGTTTGCTTGGCGTGTTTATCGTGATTGTTTGCCGACTAGATCCAACCTCAATCATCGTGGTGTTATATTGGATTCGGTTTCTTGTCCTTTATGTCAGTCTTCTGAGGAAACCATACATCATATTCTGTTTCGTTGTGATTTGGCCAAGATCGTCTTGCGTAAGATTTGCCGTTGGTGGGATTTGTCTTGGCAAGAGTTGACGTCGGTATCGGATTGGGTTTCCTGGTTTTCTTCTATTCGCCTCTCCCAAAAAGTTAAGGCTATGTTGGAAGGTGTTTTTTATATTGCTTGGTGGTATATTTGGGTGTTCCGCAATCACTTTATTTTTGATGATTCGCCTCCAAGACGATCGGTGATCTTTGATGATATTGTTTCTTTCTCTTTTAATTGGTGCTCTAGTAGATGTAATAGGGTTTTCTCGTGGGAGAATTGGTTAAAAAACCCTTATTTGATTTCTTTGTAATGTTTCTCTAGCGTCTTGCTAGTTCTATAAAATTTGCCGTTCAAAAAAAAAAAAGATCCAATTTCTTCTGCGTACTCGTTGCGTTACTTGTTTAACTAGATCTAAAATCCCAACATGCATTGATAATGAGATTTATCATACCGTGGTGTTGTGGATGAGGCTGACGACATTTATTTTACTGAAGATGTGTTTGTTAAGGTGTTGTTGCATTCCTAGAGTTTGTGCACATCTGAAGTCGCTTTTGATATCAGATTTTTTGCTTCAGTCTAGTCGATGTAGATAGGTTGTTTTGCCATTGGTTTCTTACTATTGTAAGTTTGTTACGTACTTGTGCTAAATTTATAATGTTTGTACAATTGTACTCTAAATGCTGTTATCTGATGTTATATGAAACCATGGTAAACTGGTGTTAAATGTATAACTATGAAACATCGATAATGATTGTGGTCAGTTATTGATGCTGTAAACTTGTAAAATCATTGACAGTGATTTAATGTTATTTCTGGTATATTTTGGATGTGAACGTCATCAATCGATGATTAACATTGATAGCGTTTGTTTGTTCGATATAAGTCGAGAATGTTTAGTTTCACTCTATCATGTCTAATTGAGAGGTAATTAAATTTGAGACGGTAAAGAAACAGAATCAAGTACGCATGTTACAGCGTACTGTATTTCATTTAAGACAAATGAGATCGAGTATTGTATTTACTATTTCAAAAATAATATAAGTTGTAAAATCGACTAAACTGAGTGAAGAATGCGTATTAATTATCAAATAACTATAGCACGTATCAGCTGGTACAGACATGTATGCTTTTCATGTGCCGATCAATATTTGCCTCTATGTTACTTCTTATGAGTGTGCTTCCATGTTGAGGCTACCTATTAGTTTAAATTCTACGCCCGCAATAACAACACTAGATAATAATAGCAGAGATACTAGTAATTAGCTGTGACCTTCAATATGCGGTAGCCATTGTATCCACCAAAGATTTCAGGTAGCTTAAGTTTTGTAGAATTTCGAATACACATAGAGAATTTTTTTTGAATTAACGTTAAGGTTCTTGCATTCTAAACAATGGCTTTAACATTTAAATTGATAAGAACAAATAACGTCTAAATAATCGTAAGTTCTGAGTAAAATCTAAATAACATCCGGATGAAAAACCAAGCAATTAAGATATGGTACAACGAGAACAATTTAAAAAATAGATTACTCTTCATGGTACCTTTGGCGTAAAGACTTTGATACATTACTTGTAACACTGGACTTCTTGTTTTCTTCTTCACTTGCTAGTGTTTTCGGCTTAAACGATGACTTCTTTACAAACTTAATCACTGAAGACTTAAAAGGGCTCTCAGTTACCTTCCTCTTTTTAGAACCAGTTTGTGAGGTTCTGCTGCCTTCAAGACCAGAAAAAACTGTATCGTTAGTGTCAGCAAGCTTGTCATCATCGATTCTACGGATAATTTCTATTGATCCATGAAATATAGATTTTATCAAAGCTTCATCCTCCGCTTCAAGCTTTTCTTTTTGTTGTACTTTAACTGATCGCTGTAGAGTTTCAAGCATTGCATCGTTGCTAACACGTGCATGCCTTGACTTCATGGACTTGATTTCATCAAGATTAGAGAGGATGTCCATGTCTCTTTTCGAGTCAAGAGTCCTATTCTCCAACGATTTCATGGCATCACCCCTTTCCTCAGCGTCTCGTTTCCGTTGCTTCTCCTCACACACCTCATCTTTAGCACGCCAAGGCTCACAATTTCTCACAGCTCCAGACTCAAGGGTATAATCAGAGTTTCGAGGGTCTGTCTTCATGGTAATCTCAGCTGAACACGTCTTGCACCTGAAATAGAATCTGTATATTTGAGTTTCATCAAGATATGTCTCTCCAATAACATCTTCTTTCCGCATATTGAACTTGGTACCCTTGCCGATAAAATCTCCACATTTTTTACACTGTATGTCCATTGGAAGCATGTTTCTAACGTTCATTTGCTGATTCTTTTGCTTACGCCGCTTTGGTATTTTAGCTGGATCAAAATCTGGTGGATAGTACTTATTCAACACCTTTCTTTCTGCCATCGACTTTTGTATGTAACCACAACAAACTGGAATACTATATATAGATCGTAAAGAACACACAATTGTCGAATTCAATGATGTGTGTTCTTGTGTTAACTGTTGTTTCAAGAACGAGAAAGATAACGTACGTACTAAAATCGAATTCAGACTAATCACTAGAAACCCAAACCGATCGACTTAGGGATTAAAAACGTACCTTAATCGATTATACTAGAACTCTACGTACTTTAGTTTGGTATTTATAGGGCGTTAAAAAAAAGAAGCATGCGATTCTTTAGATGGTTTCCCAACCTACGTACTTTCCATGTGTATTATATAAGCAAAGTCGGTTCTCACCATATATTAGTAGAGTAGAGATCCCTTGCAAAGTGAAAAAAAATAAAAAGGCTAGAAAGCCTATCATTGATTGCCATGTGTCCTCCACCCACTCCCTCCTTTTTTCTTATTAAATTTGGTTAGAGGGGTATTTTTGTCATTTAACCCGTTTTTCATATTCCACCCCAAATTTCAAACGCAAATAACTTTCAAACGACAAACTTTTACGAAAAACCGATTTCACCATAATTTTTAAAATTCGATTCTCTTTAATTTGGTATAAATCTTGATAAATATTTCAAACTTTTTTTTTTTACATATCAAATGGTTCTTGATTTTCTTATTTTTTTGGCATTTTCGGCCCTATTTTTTGGCTCATAAATGTCGAATCTTGAAAAACTTAAAACATGAAAGTTATAGATTTTTGTTCACTCTTTACCCAGAAATTTAAATCACTCAAATTCGATGTCATATGGGTAAGATATCGCACGTTAAAGATGGTGTTTTACTCACATTTGTTGCATACAAGGTGTTTGATGAAATGTCTAGCTTAGATTTTTAGTGTTAAAGTTGAGCTTAATGCACTAATTTTTGTCCCACAACGCATCATTAATCATTTTTTCAATGTAAGATTCAAAAAGTGACGTTTTTAATAGTTAATGTTTTTAACTATTAAAACTGATGAACCAAAGTGATGAACTGATGAACCAAATCAAACTGTTAAAAAAAAAAGCATAAAAGCAAAACTGATGAACCTAACTAAACTGATGAACCAAACGAATAACTGATGAACCAAACCAAAACTGAAACTATGATTGATGAACTAAACCAAACTGATGAACCAAACCAATAACTGATGAACCAAACCAAAACTGAAACTATGATCGATGAACCAAACCAAACTGATGAACTAAACCAAAAACTAATGAACCAAAACCAAAACTGATGAACCAAACCAAAACTGATGAACCAAACCAAAACAGAAACTATGATTCATGAACCAAAACCAAAACTGATGAACCAAACCAAAACTAAAACTATGATTCATGAACCAAACCAAAAACTGATGAACCAAACTAAAACTGAAACTGTGATTGATGAACCAAAATAAACTGATGAACAAAACAAAACAAACACCAACATGTTAAGCTGAAACTATGATTGATGAACCAAAATAAACTAATGAACTATGTTTGATTTGGTTCATCACTTTTGGTTTGGTTCATCAGTTTGGTTTGGTTCATCAGTTTTGATTTGATTCATCAGTTCATCAGATTGATGAACCAAGATTAACTGATGAACAAAACGTGCATTTTTATTTTATATTAACGACTAAAAAAACATCACTTTTTGAATCTTACATTAATAAAATGATTAATGATGCGTTGTGGTACAAAATTTAGAGCATTTAACGCAATTTTAACACTAAAAATCTAAGCTAGACATTTTATCAAACACATTGTGTGCAACAAATATGACTAAAACGCCATTTTTAACGTGCGATATCTCACTTATTTCATATCGGATTTGAGTGATTCAAAAACTTGTGTAAAGAGTGAACTAAAATCTACAACTTTCGTGTTTTAAATTTTGCGTAAATAAACCTTTAAATTAGATAAAAGTAGGGTCGAATATGCCGAAAATTTCAAGAAAATCATAACCCACTTGAAATCTTAAAAAAAAAATTTCGATTTATATATCAAGATTTATACCAAATTAAAGAGAATCGAATTTTAAAAATTATGGTGAAATCGGTTTTTCGTAAAAGTTTGTCGTTTGAAAGTTATTTGCGTTTGAAATTTGAGGTGAAATTAAAAAAACGGGTCAAATGACCAATATACCCCTAGACGAAATTAGTAAAATAAAAGGAGGGAGGAAGTTGGTGGACAGGTGTCAAGTTATAAGTGGTTTTTTAGACTTTGCAAATTTCCCCTCTTTTTAATAGATCCGCTCCCTATATTAGTAACATTTAACTACCTTACTAAATTACATTCTAACATTTTTTTGAAAAGTTTAATATAAACCTCAAATTCTTTAACACCTAATGAACGGATCATATCTATTTATTTTTTTTATTCAAAAAAAAACTAACTTTCTATCATTTTTTTAAAATTAAATATCTCACAAACCGTACATTAATTATTACGCAAAAATAATCATTCTATCACGACGACAATTAAATCATTTTTCTATAAAGGGGCAATTCTTTATACTTTCGACGAATATTATTTCTACTTTTTTTGTGAGTGTTAAAATTTATGTCTGAAAAAATCACATGTGATTTGTTATTTTAAAATCACATGTGATTTTTAGACGCAAATGTTAACATTAAAACAAAACTCAATAAAAAAAAGTTTGTCAAAAGTATTTCGAAGTGCGTCTACTGAAATATAAAATAATTATCATACTGAGTAATTTACCATTTGCAAGATATTAAGATATTGATAAATCTATGGGTGGCTGGGTAATAACCCTAAAGTCGATTTTCCCCTGTGGCTATTTGCGATTTTGTTTCTCGTTTTTCTTGTTCGTATAATACTGATCTCAATTCATTATTCTGCTTGCTATGGAGGATATCGGTTAGAGATGTTTTATGTTCGTTTAATGCATGCCTAAGATTTGCTTAGGACCATGTTTTGAAGATTGGACGATTGCTCTTCGTGTTTTTCTGTTAACTTTGTTTTTCTCGTTTAGGGTTTTGTTACTTCTTGTTTGTCGATTCTGTTTTGTATGGCTAATATAGATGATCGTAATAAGCAAGAATCTGGTAGTAATGCTGCATCCCAGCCACCTAATGATCTACTTAATTCTTCTGTGATTGGAGCTGCTATGACCACGGACACAGGTACACGTTCGTCTCAGCCAAAACCTGGTACATCGTCGGGTAAGGGTGATTTCTATGATCATGAATTTGTAACTAATGGAACTAATAAGGTTGTTATTGATGATGTCTTTTGGGATGTTGGTCCTACTGGTGTTGTTAGTACCTAGAATAATATGGATGAGCCTGTGGGTATTACTAGTACTTTAAACATTCATGACTACCCGCTTCTTAATGATAATATTCGTACTATTGTCTACGGTGTCGATGACACCACTAGGGGTGCTAATCTGCCAGTGTAGCTCCTAAAGCTCGAAGGGTACATGTTTCTCCTTTGCATACGAGTTATGATTCTTTGCCTAAGGAAAAATTAGCCGGTCCAAATGTTGAGGTAAATACATTACCTATGTCGTATGTTGGTGCTACAAGTGGTACTAATTCTGTTAATCTTAATGGTGCTAATCCAATTGATTTGACGAAGCGCAAATCTAATTTTCGTAGGTTGAAGTGTTGTAAAAAGTTGAATGGGGTGGATCTCTCCATTCCTATAAAAGTCGTTGAGGAGGTAAACTCTAAATTTGAGAATACCCTTTATGGTTATTTCCTTGGTAAACGTACTGCTTTTCTGGTTGTTGATTATTACGTTCGTAATACATGGGCCAAGTATGGTATTCAAAAGGTTATGATGAATGCAAAGGGGTTCTTTTTCTTTAAGTTTTCCACTCGTAAAGGTGTTGATGATTTGCTTGAAAATGGACCGTGGATGATAAGGAATGTGCCAATTATTCTTAAAACGTGGACTTTAAATACTAATCTGCTTAAAAAGGATTTGCCTAATATTCCGATATGGGTTAAATTCCATGACGTGCCCCTTGATATGTTTTTGATGACGGTCTCAGCCTCCTAGCTACATTGATTGGTAAGCCAAAAATTTTAGATTCTTATACTAGTCAAATGTGCTTGAAATCATGGGGTCGCAGTAGTTTTGCTAGGTGCTTGATTGAAGTTAAGGCAGATCAGGTCCTTAGGGAGAGCATCACTGTTGACATACTATTACTTGATGGGAAAGGATCTACTATTGAAAAGATTCGGGTGGAATACGAATGGAAACCGCCTTGGTGTGATACGTGTAAATTGTTTGGCCATACGCTGATTGATTGTCCTAAATCTGTTCAACTTCCTACTCAGCCTAAACAGACTGTTAATGATGGTTATCAAACTGTCACTAACAAGTATAAGGGTACGAATGGTGGTCCAAGTGTTTCAGGTATGGGAGGTTTTACTAAAGTGGGCCCTAAATTTAGTTATCAACCTAAAGAGCCTCCTCCTGAACCCAAAAAGGTGGATAGTGCGAAGAAGAAAGCCACTGATGTGGCTAGTTCTAGTGGGACGAAGATTGCTACATCTAATCCTTTTTATGCACTAAATTCGATCGATTCTGATGACTGTGGCAATCATAATGATGTAGAGGTTTCTGGTAATGCAATGGAAGCAAAGGAGGTTGGGTCTCTCGAGACAGGTAATGTATCACAAGATCCACTTGTGAGTGATTCAATGGAAGCTAACGCGGTTGGTCCTACCCCTATTATTGAGAAAATTAGGGAGTTTGAAAGGCTTCTTATCGATTGGAAAGCTACTCTTGTTGATGATAATGGTAATCCTATTAAGAAGGTTGATTATCAGGGTTATAATAAGGATTTACCGGCTACTTCTTTTACTGAGAAGGTTAACCCATTCACTAAGGTGGGGGAGATTGTGGATTCTGATAGTGATGATGAGGAGGTTGTGAACACCTTTGATGAGTCGAGTAACCTATTTGGTGGTGGTCATGATCGAGAAGATGACTATGATGACTATGATTATGATAACTATGCAGATCAGGTTTACGATCTTCTAGGAAATTTGGATGCCTATTATGACACGTATGGTTTCAAGCTCCAAGGCCTTGATAGGAAGTAATGTTATCTCCATAGGAGTCTATGTTATATTTTGAGTAGTGGTTTATTTCTTATATAGAGAATAGGAATTATCTTATTATGTAAGCCTTTTGTCTATGTAACGGGCTGATATTAGGTCAATGATCTTATATAGGTATTAGGATGAGAATACATAGTTAATTCGAGATCTCTAGAACCCATATCATGATTTAGGTGTAATTTCATATGACATCCTCGAACTACCCATATACTAGTCTCTATCGGATATCCAAGACTGAATATGAGACTATGAGAAATACTACACAAGAGCATTTTAAACAATGGCTTTAAAATTTACTTTGATAAAAAGAATAGCGTAAAAATAATCTTAAGTTTCGAATAAAATCTAAATAACATCCGGATGAAAAACTAGGCTTTAACATTTACTTGTAAATCTGGTCTTCTTGTTTTCTTCTTCACTTGCTTGTGTTTTTGGCTTAGATGACTTCTTTACAAACTTAATCACTGAAGACTTGAAAGGGCTCTCAGTTACCTTCCTCTTGTTAGAGCCAGTGTTTGAGGTTCCACTGCCAGAAAAAACTGTATTGGAAGTGTCATCAAGCTTATCATCATCGATTCTACGGATACTTACTTTTGATCCATGAAATATAGATTTTATAAGAGATTCATCCTCCTCTCCAAGCTTTTCTTTTTGTTGTTCTTGAACTGATCGCTGTAGAGTTTCAAGCATTGCATCGTTGCTAACACGTGCATGCCTTGGCTTTATGGACTTGATTTCATCAATATTAGAGAGGATGTCCATTTTTCTTTTGGAGTCAAGCGTCCTATTCTCCAACGATTTCATGGCATCACCCCTTTCCTCAGCGTCTTGTTTACGTCGTTTGTCCTCACACACCTCATCTTTAGCACGCCGAGGCTCACAAATTCTCGCAGCTCCAGACTCAAGGGTATAATCAGAGTTTTAAGGGTCTGTCTTCATTGTAATCTCAGCTGAACACATCTTGCACAAATAGAATCTATATATTTGAATTTCATCAAGATATGTCTCTCGAATAACATCTTCTTTCCGCATATTGAACTTGGTACCCTTGCCGATAAAATCTTCACATTTCATACACTGTATCTTCATTGGAAGCATGTTCTGAACGTTCATTTGCTGATTCTTTTGCCTATGCTGCTTTGTTATTTTAGCTGGATCAAAATCTGGTTGATAGTACTTATTCAACACTTTTCTTTCTGCCATCGATCTCTTCTTTCTTTCTGACCATTGTATGCAACTGACTACTACAAACTGGAATGCTAATTAAGCCCAAAGCAATGTGTACATAGGTCGACACACCCGGCCACAAAAAACCTAATCGATTAAAAGCGAAGGAACACACAAGATTGCCTCAAAGGGACATGCACACAAACATATCTGTCGAAAAATAAATGGATTTATATTAATCTTTGTTTAAAGAACGAGAAAGATAAATGTACGTGCTAATTAAAATCGATCTATCAGCTTAATCACTAGAAACCCAAGCCGACTTAGTGATTAACAAAATACCTTATCGATTAGCTAGCACTACAAAAAAAGGGGCTATAGTGACGAGAATTTAATGACGACATATATTTTTCGTAACTAAAAACACAATTCAGTGACGATATAAAATTGTCGTCACTATATCTCGTCACTTGCATATATTTAGTGACGAAGTAATAAGTTGTCATTAACATACATGTTAGTGACGAAAATATTGGTCACTAAGTAGAGTACTGGTCGTCACCGTGTAACTCATTTCTTGTTATGGTTGTTAGTCACGAAATTTTCGTCACTACTTTTGGATTGATAGTCACGAAACTATTCGTCACTCACTTGAACAAATATATTGAACAAATATATGATTCTTATTTTGCTATCTAACACTTAAAAGTGCAGGGACTTAAACTGACAAAATAACTAAATATATAAAACCGCAAACACGGATACCTATCATTTTCTTTCATATCTTCTTCTCCCTGTTTCACACCAAACACACACTAAAAACACACACCATAAAAATCATTCAATTCTTCACAGTTTCACACACTAAAAACACACACTATTTTGCCCTAGTTTTTCGGATCTCATTTTCACCATGGTTGACATTATGTTAAGAGCTAATTTTCACTATTCCGCCCTATTCCGCCATGGCTGACATCTTCCGAATCTCATTTTCACTATTTTGACCTAATTTTTCGAAGGTTATATCTAATCCCTAATTATTAAGAACTAATTTCATTTAATTAGCAAGATATTATGTTAGTTGCCTGAAATTTTGTGTATTCGTTTGTATTTGTGTTTAATTTACTTGTTTGATTGTTGCTTTGATTGCGTATTTGAGTCAATGAACTTTAGGTTTAAAGGATCATTTTGACCTAGTATCGATAAGGTTTAGGGGAAAAAATGTGGTTATTTGCTTGCTGATTTGAGTTCATAAAGCATACGTTTAGCGGATTATTTGACTTAAATTTGAGTTCACAAAGCTTAGGTTTATGGGCTATTAAATCATTGCTTACAAAGTGTTTGATAAAATGTCTAGCAACACTAACAATAAAGCATATTCTATTTTGTGGATGATAAATTACCTATTTTGTTCAATGGGGTATATTAGAAATTGCGATTTTTTTGTAGATAGTTCGATAGCTTACATAGTGTCTTTAGGGAAAGGGAAATAATGAAAGATAGGCTCTGTTATAACACACTATAATTATGCTTCTTAGTATGCATTTTAGTAGATATTTATGTTCAGAGATTAGACGGTGGGTATTGATTGATTAAACCTGAATGTATACGAATTTTGAGTTAATATTTGTTAAACGGATTGTATTTAAGTTGTTACTATGCTACGAATCTACGATCCAGTTACGTAAGTAACGAACTGTTAGGTTCGGTTCTGATTGTTCTGTTTTGGTTGATCTGTGTGATTTAATCTATAGTGTATCCAAATCTGGAAGTTTGTTTTGTCAAGTTGATTGGTATTAACTAGCTGTTATGTGACCTTACAAAATCTTAAGATAGCTGCTCATTGTTATTGTTTTCGTCTTGTTCATCAATTGCTTAAACCTTATGTGTATGGAACTTGAGTTTAGTTTTGTTATATTGTTTTATTTAAGTAATTGGCTTAAGCTTTTAGCTTGCATTTCCCAAAAAAAAAAGCTAAAACAGTCATAAGCCTTTCGATACTAGCTTACCCGTTACACCTTAAAGAGTTTGATAGATTTAAGAGAATACGATAAGCTTTTCCAAACAAGCCCCTTTGTGTAACCACCCGCATTTTTAGGTTACTTTTCATTTTCGAGAATTTACTATTCACATTTACTATTCACATTTACTATTCATCCCGTAAAATTTTTATTTCACATTCTTGTAAGATAAATTATTTTAGTAATGACCTGAGAGTTCGACAATCGTTAGATCATTTTCGCAAAAGTTATTAAGTAAACATCGTTTTAAAGTTTCGTTTTAGACGGTCCATCGTTTAAACATCACGCGCATAACGAAAATCAAACTCTGACAATTTTCCTCGCATCAGATAAATTTTTAGATCACTCATGATTAATTTGAGAATTTTTAAGATTTATCATTTTTAATATTACCAAATAAGCCCGACGCAGAACAAAACTAAACTTACGTTTTAAACAATTCTACTTACATCTAGACTTAACGATTCCTGCACTGTGTTTCTAATATGTTTTTGAAACTTTTACATTTTTTGGAAAAGTCAAACATATTTCCCTCCTCCTTTGACCATAAAGGAATTAACCTTATACGTTCTACATTTTTGCATAAATCGCGTAACTTTTAAACTTCACGAATAACTGTAAAGTTATCCCGCGTATGACGAAAACCACATTTTAACATCTCATATCACTTTTAGACTAATTTTAGTCTACTCTAAATAAATTCACGGTCGTTTCCCTGAAATTTCGTTCTTTTCCGATAAACTGCGAATTACACGTTTTTGACCCGTATTTCTAGCTTTAAGCAGCGTTTTTGCACCCAATGAGACTTATCACATATTTTATATTTTTAGATGGAGTATAATGATGAGTTTAATCATTCCTATAAGTTTCATATTTTTACGATACCCGGTTTTACGTTTTATGGCTTAACGGCTTACGATTAACGATTAACGAAACCAAAACTCACTCCGTAACCAAGATAATACCAAAACTAACCACCTAAGTGATCTTATCTTGTTTAGGCCGACCTAAGGGGGTGGAGTCATCATTTTGGTGGCATCATTCTAACCATGGTACATTTAGATCTTTACAAGTGTCCTAACTTAACCATGGTTAATATTTAACCCAATATACGGTTAACCAAACTTACCCTTCTATAAATAGGAAGTAAAATACATCCTAAAGACCTCCACAATATGTTCTTGGTCGTTTATATCATAAATCCTTCACATCTTCCATCATTTGATCTTTAAACTCCAAGTTTATGCAAGGAAGTTCCAAAGATCAAGCTACTACATCAAATCTCTAGCAAGTTTAAGTGATCTTCTTGAGTTTAAATCCACTCAAGTCACTTATTACTTCATCACCAACTCTTCAAGTTTGCAAGGGTGCCAAGGTGTGGAAAGCTAGCTCAATCCGAAGTCTTTCACGATCAATCAAAGTCCTATCCTTACTAAGTTACTCCTTTCTTATTGAAAGCCAAAAGTTGTAAGCAAACTTATCACCACCATCATCTCATCTTTATTATTCATAATCTTAAATATTTCAAGCTATATATATATTTACTATGTTAGATCATGATGTAGAAAAATCTTTAAAACAAGTTATAAGAACCTACATGTTAAACTTGGGTTAGTAAGTGTATAAATGATAAAATTTTGTACAAAGTTTCCACAAAATCGACCACATATAGATCTGATACTTTTCATATTCTTGTAGATAATATTAAAACAAAAACCTAGCAATTTGAATCACCCGAAACGGACACACGAGTCAAAAGTTATGACAAAAAGAAATTAGCGAAACTAAAACATGAATCTGTCAAAATAGTTTATTGCCTAAAATCCGCAATTTTTAGAGGCCCTTCTGGTCTAAATCATCAAAAAGTTAAAACACGAAAATTGTCCGGAACGACATTTTCCTTCAATAGGCAAGAAGCTCGGACCTTGAAAACGCTTAAACAGGCCATAAATCTTTCAAAAACAGAAACTGCAGTAAATATAGTCACATAACTATACTTTTGTCACAACTAAAAGCAAACCAATAGGCCTAATGGCCATAAGCCAAGACCACGGCTACGGCTAAGGCCAAAGCTAAGTCTCAAGACCAAAGTCACGGCAAGGCCATGGCTAAAGCCTCAAGGCTTGTTTACCCAAGACCGTTAACTAAGGTAATCATATTTGTGAAACGACAAGAACTTGTAAAAACATGATAAACTTATTTATATAACAATCTTCACTCAAAGCATATATTGTATCTACTAAGTGCTACAATAGTAGCGAGCTTCATGTGAGGGGTTTCATTTGGGTAAAACGTATCGACGAGTTGCTGGATTTACGATTTAAAGCTGCCTAGTAATGTAATCTTGAGCAACGGGCCCACGTGTGGACCTGTGAGAGGTTGAGCCACCACCAGGTAACCTCCTACCCCTGCCTGCCATGTTCTGGTGGTTGTCACTCGGAACTATACGATGCAATATTTCTATGCCGCTCATGTACGGGATGACACCGCCTCTGACTTGCTCTTGAAGGGCCCTCATCGCATTCTGTGTAATTTCAAAAATAAAAGAAAAAAATAAGTATGTTAAAAACAAGTAAGTTAGGAAAAAAAATAATAAATGAGAAGTAACTTAATATTGATGACGCATGTTAAGAAATAAATTACTTACATAAGACGTCCTGGTCTTAAATGTGTCATCTTTTTTTGAATGGCCCTTCGTCTAAGTTTCAATTAGGTCTTCATTTTGATTGTCATGAGTGACCCTCTATACATACAATATAAAATAAATTGATAACGATGTAAATATAAACAATATAAAAACATTTAAAAATCAAAAAAATTATAACGAGTCTTACATAATTGTTTCTTCCTTGAACGAACGGCTGTCGACCTTGGTTAGTTAAAATCTTGTTTTTAGATCGATTTTCTGCATTTTTGGCAGATCTTGCCATCCGTTTCTGGTCACACCACCAACCAACATCTCCCAGTGCTCTTGGGTTATGTTAATCCAGGCTTTCGGGGGCGACGGATGTTCCCTTGCCGCCACGGGCGTCTCGTGGGTATCAAAGTATTTAGCCTTGAGCCCGTGTTTATATTTTCGGTATAGTTGCCTCATCTTTAGGTATAGCCCAAGTCCTACCCTTTCCCCCACCGTATATACATTATTTCCAACTTGGAACCTGTTCTCGTTATTCAACCAAGGCGCCAGGTTGAAATGGGTCTGCAAATAAATATACACATTAAAACAAACACACAATTTAAATATAACACACATATCTAAACGGTCAATAACAATAAGAATAGAAATAAAATAAACAATAAATATAACCTGTAGAGCTGACATTATATGCGCCTTAAAAGGAATAGGAATTTCTTCCCAATCGCAATCAAGGGGAAGTGACCTCACTTGTTCCCCAATAAGACTAGCCAACTGCGGTGCATAAGTGCCTATCGGTGAGAAGGTGCCTTGATCATCGGAATCAAAGCATATAGGCAAAGGGCCATTATTCTCCTTATAAGCCTTCTTTAAGGTCCGATTTGCCGTCTCACCAATGATCATTGAACCTACAAATATAAGTTATTGAGTTGTGAAAATACATGTAAAAAATTTAGTTTTATCAATAAAAATTATATAAAAATAAAAAAAAATAATAAAAATAAAAAATCAAAATTTGCTACCTGCGCAATAGCCCGACATAGTAAACGAGGGCGGTCTGGGTGGATCACCGCCAGCATCCCCGCCGTGTAATCTAGGCTGTACACACGCCATCTCTAAAAGTACAAGTACAAGAACACATAATTTCGTGGACCAATTAAAACTAATATACACATTCATATAAATATACACATTCATATAAACATATAGTAACAATTTCATTCAGATTACAATTTAAAAACAATTGTCATAATCAAATGTTAGATAATATTGATAATACATCAATCTCCTCTCTGACATTGATTTTAATGTTTGATAATATATTTTGGTCACAGAAGACGAAGAAAGAATACAAGAGGTCACGAAAGTTCTGGTAAATTGGAGTCGAAATAAAAAAGAACGCGAAGACAATTGCTTCTTAATGTATTTTGTTGCTTGATGAAATACTGGATTCAAATGCTAAACTTTTACAGTTTTTCTTTGTTGATGTCCTAATCATACTTGTAGCAAGGGTATTCTTTTGTTTTTATTTTGCTATGTAAAACTTTAATTGATGTTATTTTGCTATGTAAAACTTTAAATTGATGTTGCAACATAGAGCTGCTTGCCCCCTTAAATTGATGTGTATGTTTACGTAACTGGTGTACGATTAGTGGCCCATGTTAATGTAAGACTAATTCATAATAGTATAGCATGTGCTGCAACTTAAAGTTTTTGTTGTATTTGACGTTAAATTTACTTAAAAAGAAAATAATGTGTATACTAAAAAAAAATAAATAAAAATAAAATAAGGGTATGATCATCATTTAATATATCAATTATAATTATTATGAACTTTTTTTATGTCAGATATATTTAAAATAATAATTTGGAGATATTTGACAATTTCAATGCTTTGGGAAGATATATATGCAATTATGTGTTTTGGTTGGATATATATGCAATTATGAGTCTTTGGAGAGATATATATACGCAATTGCTCAAATGCGGCTATTAATATATATATATATATATATATATATATATATATATAAAGTTGCAATAAAAACAGTAATTCATATAAAACTATAAACAAAGGTCATTATTTAAGAGAAAATTTGAAAACTGATCTCGTGGGTCATGCATGAACATTTATATACGTAAGAAATGGACTTAAAAAATTATGCCCTTCAAAATTATGGGGCCTTGGGCAATGGCCCAGTCTGCCCATGCTCTTAACCGGGTCTGATAACAAGTACAAGGTTTTATTCAGTCATTTTATATAACCGATAAGTTTTCCTAATGATTCTTGGCTGAAATAGGTAGTTCTTAGCTGGATCTAACTGGTTCTTGGCCGGAATAACTTGTTCCTATATGGATCTAACTCGTTCTTGGCCAGAGTAGCCGGTTTTTAACTGGTTCATGTCCAGAATAGCTGGTTCTTAGCTAGATCTAGTTGGTTCTTGGTCGGAATAGACATTTTTTAGCCGGATCTAACTAGTTATTAGCCCGAATTGCTGGTTCCTATTTGGATCTAACTGGTTATTAGCCGGAATAGCTGGTTCTTAACTGGTTCTTACAGGTTCTTGGCCAGAATAGCCGGTTCTTAACTGGTTCTTACTAGTTCTTGGCCGGAATAGCCAGTTCTTAACTGGTTCTAACAGGTTCCTACTGTTTCTTGGCCGGAATAGGCAGTTCTTAGTTGGATCTAACAGGTTCTTGGCCGGAATAGCTGGTTCTATCTGCATTTAACTGGTTATTGGCAAGAATAGCCGGTTCTCAATTGGTTCAAGGCCAGAATAGCCAGTTCTTTGCTAGATCTAACTGGTTCTTGGCCTGAATAGACGGTTCTTAGCTGGATCTACTTGGCCTGATGAGCTGGTTCTTAGCCGGATCTAACTGGTTCATGGCCCAAATAGCTAGTTCTTAGCCAGTTCACAGTTGAAGCAAAATTTGAATCTCACATAAAAATTTAACATTTAGTCTCCCCAAAAAATTAATTTTTACTCAAACTTTCCCACCAAAATAAATTTGTTTTGATTAACTTGTGTAGTGATGGATCTAACTTGTTATTGGCCGGAATAGTTGGTTCCCACTGGTGCTTGCTGGAATAGGCTGTTCTTAGCTGGATCTAACTGGTTCTTGGCCAGAATAGTTTGTTCCTATTTGGATCTAACTAGTTATTGGCCAGAATAGCTGGTTCTTAACAGGTTCTTGGCCTTAATAGCCGATTTTTAACTGGTTCTAACTGTTAATTGGCAAGAATAGGCATTTCTTAGTTGGATCTACTTGGCCAGAAAAGCCGGTTCTTAGCCGGATCTAACTATTTCTTGGCCCGAATAGTTCGTTCTTAGCCAGTTCACAGTTAAACTAAAAGTTGAATCTCGCGTAAAAATTTAACGTTTAGTCTCCCCTAAAAATTAAAGTTTACTCAAATTTTCCCACCAAAATACTATTTTTTTCTTTTTTTTTGGAATTAACTTGTTTAGTGATGGATCTAACTGGTTAAAGACTGGAATAGTTGATATTGATTTTTGGCCAGAATAGGTTGTTCTTAGCTGGATCTAACTGGTTCTTGGCTGAAATAGGTGGTTCCTATTTTGATCTAACTGGTTATTTGTTGGAATAGTTGGTTCTTACTTGTTATTGGCCGGAATAGCCGGTTCTTAACTAGTTTTAACTGGTTCCTAGTGGTTCTTGGCCAGAATAGCCGGTTCTTAACTGGTTCCTAGTGGTTCTTGGCCGGAATAATCGATTGTTAACTCGTTCCTACTAGTTCGTGGCAGGAATAGGTAGTTCTTGGCTGGATCTAACTGGTTCTTTGCTAGAACAGCTGGTTCCTATCAGGATCTAACTTGTTCTTGGCCAGAATAGCCAGTTCTTAACTGGTTCTAACTAGTTATTGGTCGGAATAGCCGATTCTTAGCTGGATATAACTAGTTCTTGGCCGGAAAAACCCGTTCTTACCTAGATCTACTTGGCCAGAAGTGTCGATTTTTAGCCAGATCTAACTGGTTCTCGGCCCGAATAGCTGAGTCTTAGCTGGTTCACAATTAAACCAAAATTTGAATCTCGCATAAAAATTTAACGTTTAGTTTCCCCTAAAAATTGACTTGCGTAGTGATGGATCTAACTGGTTATTGGCCGGAATAGCCGGTTCTTAACTATTTCTAGTTTGTTCTTACTTGTTCTGGGCACGAATAGCCAGTTCTTAACTGGTTCTAATTGGTTCCTACTCGTTCTTGGTCGGAATAGCCGGTTCTTAACTAGTTCTAATTGGTTCCTCCTAGTTCATGGCTGGAATAGACAGTTACAAGCTGGATCTAACTGCTTCTTGGCCGGAATAGCTGGTTCCTATATGGATCTAACTGGTTCTTTGCCAGAAAAGCCGGTTTTTAACTCGTTATTGGCCGGAATATCTGAATCTTAACTGGTTTTTACTGGTCCATACTTTTCTTTGGCCAGAATAGCCGGTTCTTAACTGGTTCGAACTGGTTTCTACTGGTTCTTGGCAGATCAAATCGCACCCAAATGACATCAAACCGCATACAAGAAAATAGTACGAGAATCAAACCGCTTCCTTTAAACTCTTCAAAAACTAAACTTTTTGAATCCAAAACACTATAAGCAAGATGAATTAAGCCTTCCAAACCAAAACCAAAGCACTTATGATGATTTTAAACACCAAAGTACTATCAAAATTAAAACTTTAACACTTTTAGGGTATAGAATTTCAACAAACAAAACACACAAATAACCAATCTTTATGATCTAACCATGGCTCTTGATACCAATTGTTGGATATTGGTTATCGTAAGACACAAACCATCAATTATATGTTTCGAATCTTAGCAAGAAACTTAGAGAGAGAAAGTTGGAGATGGGTTCCTTTCTAGAGAGAGAAAGTGAGAGAAAAAGAAAGAGAAGGTTAGATTAATAAATGAGAGGTCCAACCCTTTACCTTGGGAGGTAGAGGGTATTTATAGTTTTACATAATACGCCCTCCATCGGGATGTGGATCAGGCATACAGTGGGTAAAGACCCGTCCGTCCTCCACGATGTTACTCTAACTAACTAACTAACAAATAGATAACGTAATGTTTACGAGCTAACATATGCTAGACATTAGTTGGGGTGACCGACACTTCACTATGGATTTTCTAAATCCTAACAGGAATAGGCAGTTCTTAGCTGTATCTAACTGGTTCTTGGCCAAAATAACATGTTCTTAACTGGTTCTTATTGGTTCTTGGCAGGAATAGCTAGTTCTAATGTGGTTCTGACTGGTTTGTACTGGTTCTTAGCCGGAATAGGCAGTTCTTAGCTGGATATAAAGGGTTCTTGGCTGGAATAGCTGGTTCCTATTTGGATCTAACTATTTACTGGCCGGAATAGCTAGTTCTTAACTGGTTCTAACATGTTCTTACTGGTTCTTGGCAGGAGTATCCGGTTCATAACTAGTTCTAACTGGTTCCTACTGGTTCAAGCTGTTCTAATCGTTTTGACAGGTATTTCGCTAAGAGCGGAGTTACGGTTCAAAAGTTATGGCCGTTTGAAGTTTTGACATAAAAAGTCAACTTTGGTGAAGCCGCAAGTGGTCAAACCGCAAGTAGTCAAACCGTAAAAGTCAAAACTCAATTTTTTTGATCAAATCGCATTGGTCAAATTGCAGGATTGTCAAACTGCTGGAATACAAACCGCTTAAATCAAACCGCTTTTTATCAAACCGCTTTTGATCCAAACCGCTTAAGTCAAACCGCTTATGTCAAACTGTTAAAGACAAACCGCTTGAGTCAAACCACTTAAGTCAAACCGCTTATGTCAAACCGCTTACGTCAAACTGCTTAAGTCAAACCGCTTAAGTCATACCGCTTCTGATACAACGAATCTAGACAAACCGCATCCAAGAACTTGACAAATCGCTTCCTTTATCAGATCAAATCGCACCCAAATGACATCAAACCACATACAAGAAAATAGATCGAGACTCAAACCGCTTCCTTGAAACTCTTGAAAGACTAAACTTTTCCAATCCAAAACACTATAACCAAGATGAGTTAAGCCTTCCAAACCAAAACCTATGCACTTATGATGATTCTAAACAAAAATTACTAACAAAATTCAAACTTTAACACTTTTAGGGTATAGAATTCGAACCAATAAAACACACAAATAACCAATCTTTATGATCTAACCATGGCTCCTGATACCAATTGTTGGATATTGGTTATTGTAACACAATAAAAATCAATTATATGTTTCGAATCTTAGGAAGAAACTTAGAGAGAGAAAGCTAGAGATAGGATCCTTTCTAGAGAGAGAAAGTGAGAGAAAAACAAAGAGAATGTCATATTAAGAAATGAAAGGTCCAACACTCTACCTTGGGAGGTAGAGGGTATTTATAGTTTTACATAATACGCCCTCTGGCGGGCTGTGGATCAGGCATACAGTGGGTAAAGACCCGTCCGTCCTCCACGGTGTTACTCTAATTGACAAACTAACTAATAGATAACGTAATGTCTACGAGCTAACATATGCTAGACAATAGTTGGGGTGACCGACACTTCACTATGGATTTTCTAAATCCTAACAGGAATAGGCAGTTCTTAGCTGGATCTAACTGGTTCTTGGCCAAAATAGCATGTTATTAACTGGTTCTTACTGGTTATTGGCCAAAATAGCTAGTTCTTGTTTGGTTCTAACTCATTTGTACTGGTTCTTGGCCAAAATAGGCAGTTCTTAGCTGGATATAACTGGTTCTTGGCCGGAATAGCTGGTGCCTATTTGGATCTAAATATTTATTGGCCGGAATTGCTAGTTCTTAATTGGCTCTAAATGGTTCTTATTGGTTGTTGGTAGGAATATTTGGATCTTAACTAATTCTAACTGGTTTTTACTGGTTCAGGCTGTTTCGGTCGTTTTGATAGATATTTCGCTGAAAACGGAGCTACGGTTCAAAAGTTATGGCCGTTTGAAGTTTTGAAGTAAAAAGTCAACTTTGGTCAAGCCGCTAGTAGTCAAACCGTAAAAGTCAAAACTCAGTTTTTTTTAATCAAATCGCAGTGGTCAAATCGCATTGGTCAAATTGCAGGATTGTCAAACCGCTGGAATAAAAACCGCTTAAATCAAACCGCTTTTTATCAAACCACTTAACTCAAACCACTTCTTATCAAACCGCTTATGTCAAACCGCTAAAGACAAACCGCTTAAGTCAAACCACTTATGTCAAACCGCTAAAGACAAACCGCTTGAGTCAAACCGCTTAAGTCAAGGGTTATGTCAAACCGCTTATGTCAAACCGCTTACGTCAAACCGCTTAAGTCAAACCGCTTCTGATACAACGAATCAAGAAAAATCGCACCCAAATGACATTAAACCGCATACAAGAATATAGTACGAGACTCAAACCGCTTCCTTGAAACTATTCAAAAACTAAACTTTTCCAATCCAAAATACTATAACCAAGATGAATTAAGCCTTCCAAACCAAAACCTAAGCACTTATGATGATTCTAAATACAAAAGTACTTACAAAATTCAAACTTTAACACTTTTAGGGTAAAGAATTCGAACCAACAAAACACACAAATAACCAATCTTTATGAACTAACCCTGGCTCTCGATACCAATTGTTGGTTATTGGTTATTGTAACACACAAACAATCAATTATATAGTTCGAATCTTAGCAAGAAACTTAGAGAGAGAAAGTGGGAGATGGGATCCTTTCTAGAGAGAGAAAGTGAGAGAAAAACAAAGAGAATGTTAGATTAAGAAATGAAAGGTCCAACCCTCTACCTTGGGAGTTAAAGGGTATTTGTAGTTTTATATAATACGCCCTCTATCGGGATGTGGATCAGGCATACAGTGGGTAAAGACCCGTCCGTCCTCCACGGTATTACTCTAACTAGCTAACTAGATTAAAGTTTACTCAAATTTAACGTTTAGTCTCCCCTAAAAATTAAAGTTTACTCAAATTTTCCAGTCAAAATACCTTTTTTTTTCTTTTTTTAGAATTAAATTGTTTAGTGATGGATCTAACTAGTTAAAGACTGGAATAGTTGATATTGATAATTGGCTAGAATAGGTTGTTCTTAGCTGGATCTAACTGGTTCTTGGCCGAAATAGTTGGTTCCTATTTTGATCTAACTGGTTATTTTGCCGGAATAGTTTGTTCATACTTGTTATTGGTCGGAATAGCTGGTTCTTAACTGGTTCCTAGTGGTTCTTGGCCAGAATAGCCTGTCCTTAACTGGTTCTAACTGGTTCCTAGTGGTTCTTGGCTGAAATATTCGATTGTTAACTCGTTCCTATTAGTTTTTGGCAGGAATAGGCAGTTCTTAGCTGGATCTAACTGGTTCTTTGCTAGAACAGCTGGTTCCTATCAGGATCTAACTTGTTCTTGGCCAGAATAGCCAGTTCTTAACTGGTTCTAACTAGTTATTGGTCGGAATAGCCGGTTCTTAGCTCGATATCACTAGTTCTTGGCCTGAATAACCGGTTCTTATCTTGATCTACTAGGCCTGAAGTGTCGATTCTTAGCCGGATCTAACTGGTTCTTGGCCCAAATAGCTGGTTCTTAGCTGGTTCACAATTAAACCAAAATTTGAATCTCGCATAAAAATTTAACGTTTAGTTTCCCCTAAAAATTGACTTGCGTAGTGATGGATCTAACTGGTTATTGGCCGGAATAGCCGGTTCTTAACTATTTCTAGTTTGTTCTTACTTGTTCTGGGCACGAATAGCCGGTTCTTAACTAGTTCTAATTGGTTCCTACTCGTTCTTGGTCGGACTAGCCGGTTCTTAACTAGTTCTAATTGGTTCCTACTAGTTCATGGCTGGAATAGATAGTTACAAGCTGGATCTAACTGCTTCTTGGCCGGAATAGCTGGTTCCAATATGGATATAACTGGTTCTTGGCCAGAATAGCCGGTTTTAAATCGTTACTGGCCGGAATATCTGAATCTTAACTGGTTCTAATTGGTTCATACTTTTCTTTTTCCAGGATAGCCGGTTCTTAACTGGTTTCTACTGGTTCTTGGTAGATCAAATCGCACCCAAATGACATCAAACCGCATACAAGAAAATAGTATGAGACTCAAACCGCTTCCTTGAAACTCTTCAAAAACTAAACTTTTCCAATCCAAAATACAATAACCAAGATGAATTAAGCCTTCCAAACCAAAATCTAAGAAATTTGGATGATTCTAAACACAAAATTACAATCAAAATTAAAACTTTAACACTTTTAGGGTATAGAATTTGAACCAATAAAATACACAAATAACCAAGATTTATGATCTAACCATGGCTCCTGATACCAATTGTTGGATATTGGTTATTGTAACACACGAACAATCAATTATATGTTTCGAATCTTAGGAAGAAACTTAGAGAGAGAAAGTTGGAGATGGGATCCTTTCTAGAGAGAGAAAGTGAGAGAAAAACAAAGAGAATGTTAGATTATGAAATGAAAGGTCAAACCCTCTACCTTGGGAGGTAGTGGGTATTTGTAGTTTACATAATACGCCCTCTGGTGGGCTGTGGATCAGGCATATAGTGGGTAAAGACCCGTCCGTCCTCCATGGTGTTACTCTAACTGACTAACTAACTAATAGATAAAGTAATGTCTACGAGCTAACATACGCTAGACAATAGTTGGGGTGACCGACACTTCACTATGGATTTTCTAAATCCTAACAGGAATAGGCAGTTCTTAGCTGGATCTAACTGGTTCTTGGCCAAAATAGCATGTTATTAACTGGTTCTTACAGGTTATTGGCCAAAATAGCTAGTTCTTATTTGGTTCTAACTCGTTTGTACTGGTTCTTGGCTGGAATAGGCAGTTCTTAGCTGAATCTAAATGGTTCTTGGCCGGAATAGCTGGTGCCTATTTGGATCTAACTATTTATTGGCCGGAATAGCTAGTTCTTAATTGGCACTAAATGGTTCATATTGGTTCTTGGCAGGAATATCTGGATCTTAACTAGTTCTAACTTGTTCTTACTGGTTCAGGCTGTTTTGGTCGTTTTGATAGGCATTTCGCTGAAAACGGAGTTACGGTTCAAAAGTTATGGCCGTTTGAAGTTTTGATGTAAAAAGTCAACTTTGGTCAAGCCGCAAGTAGTCAAACCGTAAAAGTCAAAGCTCAGTTTTTTTAATCAAATCGCATTGGTCAAATTGCAGGATTGTCAAACCGCTGGAATACAAACCGCTTTTTATCAAACCGCTTAACTCAAACCACTTCTTATCAAACCGCTTATGTCAAACCGCTAAAGACAAACCGCTTAAGTCAAACCGCTTATGTCAAACAGCTGAAGACAAACCGCTTGAGTTAAAGCGCTTAAGTCAAGGCTTATGTCAAACGCTTACATCAAACCGCTTAAGTGAAACCGCTTCTGATACAACGAATCTAGAAAATCGCACCCAAATGACATTAAACCGCATACAAGAAAATAGTACGAGACTCAAACCGCTTCCTTGAAACTCTTTAAAAACTAAACTTTTCCAATCCAAAATACTATAACCAAGATGAATTAAGCCTTCCAAACCAAAATCTAAGCACTTATGATGATTCTAAATACAAAAGTACTAACAAAATTCAAACTTTAACACTTTTAGGTTAAAGAATTCGAACCAACAAAACACACAAATAACCAATCTTTATGATCTAACCCTGGCTCTCGATACCAATTGTTGGTTATTGGTTATTGTAACACAAAACAATCAATTATATGGTTCGAATCTTAGCAAGAAACTTAGAGAAAGAAAGTGGGAGATGGAATCCTTTCTAGAGAGAGAAAGTGAGAGAAAAACAAATAAAATGTTAGATTAAGAAATGAAAGGTCCAACCCTCTACTTTGGGAGTTAGATGGTATTTGCAGTTTTACATAATACGCCCTCTGTCGGGATGTGGATCAGGCATACAGTGGGTAACGACCCGTCCGTCCTCCACGATATTACTCTAACTAACTAACTAGATTAAAGTTTACTCAAATTTAACGTTTAGTCTCCCCTAAAAATTAAAGTTTACTCAAATTTTCCCGCCAAAATAATTTTTCTTTCTTTATTATTTTTTTTTTAAGAATTAACTTGTTTTGTGATGGATCTAACTAGTTAAAGACTGGAATAGTTGATATTGATTCTTGTCCAGAATAGGTTGTTCTTAGCTGGATCTATCTGGTTCTTGGCCGAAATAGCTTGTTCCTATTTTGATCTAACTGGTTATTTGCCGGATTAGTTGGTTCTTACTTGTTATTGGCCGGAATAGCCGGTTCTTAACTGGTTCTAACTGGTTCCTAGTGGTTCTTGGCCAGAATAGCCGGTTCTTACTGGTTCCTAGTGGTTCTTGGCCGGAATATTTGATTATTTACTCGTTCCTACTAGTTCGTGGCAGGAATAGGTAGTTCTTAGCTAGATCTAACTGGTTCTTTGCTAGAACAGTTGGTTCCTATCAGGATCTAACTTGTTCCTGGCCAGAATAGCCAATTCTTAACTGTTTCTAACTAGTTATTGGCCGGAATAGCCGGTTCTTAGCTGGATATAATTAGTTATTGGCTGGAATAACCAGTTCTTGGCAAGAATAACCGGTTCTTACCTGGATCTACTTGGCCTGAAGTGTCGATTCTTAGCCGGATCTAACTGGTTTTTCCCCCGAATAGCTGGTTCTTAGCTGGTTCACAATTAAACCAAAATTTGAATCTCGCATAAAAATTTAAAGTTTAGTTTCCCCTAAAAACTGACTTGCGTAGTGATGGATCTAACTGGTTATTGGCCGGAATAGCCGGTTCTTAACTATTTCTAGTTTGTTATTACTTCTTCTAATTGGTTCCTACTCGTTCTTGGTCGGAATAGCCAGTTCTTAACTAGTTCTAAATTGTTCCTACTAGTTCATGGCTGGAATAGACAGTTACAAGCTGGATCTAACTGCTTCTTGGCCGGAATAGCTGGTTCCAATATGGATCTAACTGGTTCTTGGCCAGAATAACCGGTTTTCAACTCGTTATTGGCCGGAATATCTGAATGTTAACTGGTTCTAATTGGTTCATACTTTTCTTTGGCCAAAATAGCCGGTTCTTAACTGGTTCTAATTGGTTTCTACTGGTTCTTGGTAGATCAAATCGCACCTAAATGACATCAAACCACATACAAGAAAATAGTACGAGACTCAAACCGCTTCCTTGAAACTCTTCAAAAACTAAACTTTTCTAATCCAAAACACAATAACCAAGATGAATTAAGCCTTCCAAACCAAAATTTAGGAACTTATGATGATTCTAAACACAAAATTAATATCAAAATTTGAAGTTTTGACGTAAGAAGTCAACTTTGGTCGAGCTGCAAGTAGTCAAACCACAAGTAGTCAAACCGTAAAAGTCAAAACTCAAATTTTTTGATCAAATCGCATTGGTCAAATTGCAGGATTGTCAAACCGCTGGAATCAAACCGCTTTTTATCATACCGCTTCTTATCAAACCGCTGAAGAGAAACCACTTAAGTTAAACCGCTTTTGTCAAACCACTTATGTCAAACTGCTAAAGACAAACCGCTTGAGTCAAACCACTTAAGTCAAACCTCTTAAGTTAAATTTCTTATGTCAAACCGCTTACGTCAAACCGCTTAAGTCAAACCGCTTCCGATACAACGAATCTAGACAAACCGCATCCAAGAACATGACAAATCGTTTCCTTGATCAGATCAAATCACACCCAAATGGAAACCGCATACAAGAAAATAGTACGAGACTTAAACCGCTTCCTTGAAATTCTTCAAAAACTAAACTTTTCCAATCCAAAAAACTATAACCAAGATGAATTAAGCCTTCCAAACCAAAACCGAAGCACTTCTGATGATTCTAAACACAAAAGAACTAACAAAATTCAAACATTAACACTTTTAGGGTATAGAATTCGAACAAATAAAGCACACAAATAACCAATCTTTATGATCTTACCATGTCTCTTGATACCAATTGTTGGATATTAGTTATTGTAACACACCAACAATTAATTATATGTTTCGAATCTTTAGAAGAAACTTAGAGAGAAATTTGGAGATGGGATCCTTTCTAGAGAGAGAAAGTAAGAGAAAAACAAAGAGAAGGTTAGATTATGAAATGAAAGGTCGAACCCTCTACCTTGGGAGGTAGAGGGTATTTATAGTTTTACATAATACGCCCTCTGTCGGGCAGTTGATCAGGCGTACATTGGGTAAAGACCCGTCCGTCCTCCACGGTATTATTGTAACTAACTAACTAGCTAACTAACTAATAGATAACGTAATGTCTACTAGCTAACATATGCTAGTCAATAGTTGGGGTGACCGACACTTCACTATGGATTTTCTAAATCCTAACAGGAACAGGAAGTTCTTAGCTGGATCTAACTCGTTCTTTACCAAAATAGCATGTTCTTAACTGGTTCTTGCTGGTTATTGGCAAGAATAGCTAGTTCTTATTTGGTTCTAACTGGTTTGTACTGGTTCTTGGCTGGAATAAGCAGTTCTGAGCTGGATCTAACTGCTTCTTGGCCAAAATAGATGGTTCCTATTTGGATCAAACTATTTATTGGCCGGAATAGCTAGTTCTTAATTGGTTCTAACTGGTTCTTACTGGTTCTTGGTAGGAATATCCGGTTCTTAACTAGTTCTAACTGGTTCCTACTGGTTCAGGCTGTTCTGGTCGTTTTGCAAGGCATTTCGCTGAAAACGAAGTTACGGTTCGAAAGTTATGGCCGTTTGAAGTTTTGACGTAAAAAGTCAACTTTGGTCAAACTGCAAGTAGTCAAACCGCAAGTTGTCAAACCGTAAAAGTCAAAACTCAAATTTTTTGATCAAATCGCATTGGTCAAATTGCTGGATTGTCAAGCCGCTGGAATACAAACCGCTTAAATCAAACTGGTTTTTATCAAACCGCTTAAATCAAACCGCATCTTATTAAACTGCTTAGATCAAACCGCTGAAGACAAACCGCTTGAGTCAAACCGCTTAAATCAAACCACTTATGTCAAACTGCTAAAGAAAAACTGCTTGAGTCAAACCACTTAAGTCAAACCGCTTAAGTCAAACCGCTTATGACAAAACCGCTTACGTCAATCCGCTTTAGTCAAACCGCTTCCGATACAACGAATCTAAACAAACCGCATCCAAGAACTTGACAAATCACTTCCTTGATCAGATAAAATCAAAACCAAATGACATCAAACCGCATACTAGAAAATAGTGCGAGACTCAAACCGCTTCCTTGAAACTCTTCAAAAACTAAACTTTTCCAATCCAAAACACTATAACCAAGATGAATCAAGCCTTTCAAACCAAAACCTAAGCACTTATGATGATTCTAAACACAAAAGTACTAACAAAATTCAAACTTTAACACTTTTAGGGTATAAAATTCGAACCAATAAAACACGCAAATAACCAATCTTTATGATCTAACCATGGCTCTTGATACCAGTTGTTGGATATTGGTTATTGTAACACATAAACAATCAATTATATGTTTAGAATCTTAGCACGAAACTTAGAGAGAGAAAGTTAGATATGGATCCTTTCTAGAGAGAGAAAGTAAGAAAAACAAAGAGAAGGTTAGATTAAGAAATGAAAGGTCCAACCCTTACCTTGGGAGGTAGAGGGTATTTATAGTTTCACATAATATGCCCTCTTTTGTTCTGTGGATCAGGCATACAGTGGGTAAAGACCCATCCGTCCTCCACGGTGTTACTCTAACCAACTAACTAACTAATAGATAAGGTAATGTTTACGAGCTAATATATGCTAGACAATAGTTGGGGTGACCGACACTTCACTATGGATTTTGTAAATCCTAATAGAATTGGCAGTTCTTAGCTGGATCAAACTGGTTCTTGGCCAAAATAGCATGTTCTTAACTGGTTCTTACCGGTTATTGGCCGGAATAGCTAGTTCTTATCTGGTTCTAACTGTTTTGTACAGGTTCTTGGCTGGAATCGGTAGTTCTTAGCTGGATCTAACTGGTTCTTGGCCAGAATAGCTGGCTTCTATTTGGATCTAACTATTTATTGGCAGGAATTGCTAGTTCTTAACTGGCTCTAACTGGTTCTTACTGGTTCTTGGCAGGAATATTCAGATCTTAAATATTTCTAACTGGTTCCTACTGGTTCAGGCTATTCTGGTCATTTTGACAGGTATTTCGCTAAGAACGGAGTTACAGTTCAAAAGTTATGGCCGTTTGAAGTTTTGACGTAAAAAGTCAACTTTGGTCAAGCCGTAAGTGGTCAAACCGCAAGTAGTCAAACCGTAAATGTCAAAAATCTAAGTTTTGATCAAATTCCATTGGTCAAATTGCAGGATTGACAAGCTGATGGAATACAAACCGCTTTTTACCAAACCGCTTCTTATCAAACCGCTTAACTCAAACCGCTTAGATCAAACCGCTGAAGACAAACCGCTTGAGTCAAACCGCTTAAGTCCAACAAAAGACAAACCGCTTGAGTGAACCACTTAAGTCAAATCGCAAACTGCTTATGTCAAACCGCTTACGTCAAACCGCTTAAGTCAAACCGCTTTCGATACAACGAATCTAGACAAACCGCATCCAAGGACTTGACAAATCACTTCCTTCATCAGATCAAATCGCACCCAAATGACATCAAACCGCATACAAGAAAATAGTACGAGACTCAAACCGCTTCCTTGAAACTCTTCAAAAACTAAACTTTTCCAATCCAAAACACTATAACCAAGATGACATAAGCCTTGCAAACCAAAACCTAAGCACTTATGATGATTCTAAACACAAAAGTACTAACAAAATTCAAACTTTAACACTTTTAGGGTATAGAATTCGAATCAATAAAAAACAACAAAAACCAATCTTTATGATCTAACCATGGCTCTTGATACTAATTGTTGGATATTGGTTATTGTAACACACAAACAATCAATTATATGGTTCGAATCTTTGCAAGAAACTTAGAGAGAGAAATGGGAGATGGAATGCTTTCTACAGAGAGAAAGTGAGAGAAAAACAAATAGAAGGTTAGATTAAGAAATATAAGGTCCAAACCTCTACCTTGAGAGGTAGAGGGTATTTATAGTTTTAGATAATACGCCCTCTGTCGGGCTGCGGATCATGCATATAGTGGGTAAAGAACCGTCCGTACTCCACGGTGTTACTCTAACTAACTAACTAACTAATAGATAACGTAATGTCTACGAGCTAACATATGCTAGACAATAGTTGGGGTGACCGACACTTCACTATGGATTTTCTAAATCCTAACAGGAATAGGCAGTTCTTAGCTGGATCTAACTGGTTCTTGGGCAAAATAGCATGTTCTTAACTAGTTCTTACCGGTTAGTGGCCGAAATAGCTAATTCTTATTTGGTTCTAACTTGTTTGTATGATTCTTGGCTGGAATAGGCAGCTCTTAGCTGGATCTAACTGGTTCTTGGCTGGAATAGTTGGTTCCTATTTGGATCTAACTATTTATTGGCCAGAATAGCTAGTTCTTAACTGGTTCTTACTGGTTCTTGTAGGAATATCCGGTTCTTAACTAGTTCTCACTGGTTCCTACTGGTTCAGGCTGTTCTGGTTGTTTTGACAGGTGCTTCACTGAGAATGGAGTTATGGTTCAAAAGTTATGTTCGTTTGATGTTTTGACGTAAAAAGTCAACTTTGGTCAAGCCACAAGTGGTCAAACCGCAAGTAGTCAAACCGTAAAAGTCAAAACTCTAATTTTTGATCAAATCACATTGGTCAAATTGCAGGATTGTCAAACCGCTGGAATACAAATCGCTTAAATCAAATAGCTTTTTATCAAACCGCTTCTTATCAAACTGCTTAACTCAAACGGCTTCTTATCAAACCATTTAGATCAAACCGCTGAAGACAAACCGCTTGAGTCAAACCGCTTATGTCAAACTGCTAAAGACAAACCGCTTGAGTCAAACCACTTAAGTCAAACCGCTTCAGATACAACGAATCTAGACAAACCGCATCCAAGAACTTGACAAATTGCTTCCTTGATCAGATCGTGTTAGAATTTAGTAAATCCAGTTATTAAAGAGTCGGTCACCTCAAGTATATTTACTTGTTAGAAAGCTCGTAGTCGTAGATTATTATAAGTTAAGTAGTATTTAGTTTAAGTATCACCGTGGAGGACGGATGGGTCTTTACCCATTGTATGCCTGATCCACAACCCGTTAGGTGGCGATTTGTGTAAAGACTATAAATACTCTCTACCTTCCAAGGTAGAGAGTTGGAGCTCATAATAATACTTTCATTTTCTCTCACTAAGTTCCCAAACCTCTAACCCTTTCTCTCTCTAGAAACTCATCTTGTACGCCTCTTGTGTTAATGTTTTTATGTGTATGTGAAATCCAATATGTTACAAATGGTATCAAGAGCCATGGTTTGATCATCTCTTACATATCCTTGGATTTCTAGTGGTTTTTAGATGGTTTTAGAGTTAGAAAAAGTTTAGTGGTTTTTGTATCATTTGGTTCATTTCTAGTGTTAAAGTTTGAATTTTTTTTGTGTACTCTTGTGTTTAGAATCATTGTATGTTCTTCAGTTTTGATTTGGTAAGCTTGAATCACTGTGGTTGAGCTTGTTTTGGATTGAAAAATATGTTTTTGAAGTTTTTCTTGGTGGGACTTGGTTCTCGTAGTGAATTTCATCTTAGCGACTTGCTTCAGTAAAAAGTAGCGAGTTGTAGTTTTTTTTTTTTTTTTTTTTTTTTTTTTTTTTTTTTTTTGTAGCGACTTGGTCCTAGCGACTTGTCTTTTGAGACAAGCCGACAAACAGTACACTTAGTGGATTCTCCACTACGGGGCGACTTGGTGAAGGTAGCGACTTGCTCTCAATTTTGTTAGCGACTTGTACTTAAGTTTGTTAGCGACTTGGTGCTTAGCGACTTGTTGTCATAATTCTCAGTGACTTGGTGTTAGAGACTTGGATCTTAGCGAGTTGTTCTTTAGCAACTTGACTGTGTCTTAGCGACTTGGCATTATAGCGACTTGATTTTGTGGAAACGTAGAGGGGGGTGAATACGTTACCGTAAAAACTTTAGATCTTTAGTATCAAATCGCTTATGAAGCTTGTTATAATATGAAAGTACCAATTATTATTTTTGACTAATATAAAACATAGTAAACTAAGTTGTCACACAATCATGAACACCAAACCACATCACAAAAAATAGTATAGTGCAAGTATAAATGTAAAGAGATAAAGAAAGGAAAGTGCAAACCGAACACGAGGATTTATAGTGGTTCGGTCACGGATCTCCTTTCCGCCCTACTCCACTCCCCGAGTACCCAACTCGAGAGTTACTTCACTAAATCAACAAGCTCCCTTCTCGGCGGAGAAAACCTTACAATCGTCGCTTACACTTTTTCTGGTACAAAGCTAAATACCGGGTTCTAGTTCGAGGTAGAACCAATCTAACATCGCCTATACAATATTTCCGACACCAAGCTAGATGTCGATTTCTTTTACAAGGGTACAACCACTCCCGTTATGTTTTATGGCCCAACATAACAAACCTTGTGTTTTATGGCACAAACACATAAACCATCTAATCTAGTTTGGTGAAAGTGTTGTTATGATGCAATGATATTTACACTAATGATCCATGACACAAATGTCTAATGGATAGGATAACTACTTCTAAATGAACTTCCATTGATAGGAAGCCTTCATGATGAAGATCACAAGTTCCCTAAACTTGTTGTGATAGATCTTCAACTTGTGGTGAGTGGGGATGGCTAGATCTCCATGCTTTCCTTGGTTGATCAAAGAGTATGCTTACAACAAAGATGAATGTTAGAAGCATTATGATCATGATCATTAGGGTGTTTAATGTATGTTACTACATTGTTAATGATTGATCTAAATGTATGAAAGAAGGTGGAGAAGATGTGATTTAAAGTGGTGAAGAAATGGGAAAACAATGGGCTTCTATTTATAGCCAAAAGTGGTCAGGAGCGTCCACAGACCAAGGAGCCCTTTAAAGGGTTCCGCCCTTTATAGAAAAGGGTTTCGTGGGTGCCTAACAGAAAATCTAAAAAATCTTTCTTCAAATCTTTCCAAGATATTACCAAATCTTACTAAGATCACATTTGATATATTGAGTATCAATCTAACCAAAATATTCAAGTGATCTTCCAAGGATTTCAAAGATGATGCATGACATGATGTAACATGTATTTCCATTTTTAGATTAAAAGGTTTATCAAGGTAAACTTATAAAATGTATTATGTAACTAGTTAATAAAATGTCTAGTTACCTTTTGAAATACTTGTGAATGCAAAATGTAAAATGAGGTTTGAAATAGAATGGTTAACCTATTAAAATACTTAGTGACTCTAAATGTATTTTAAACATTCTAAATGATTTGTTAATGGGTTTGATCATAATGCCACATAACAAACATGTACGAACCTGTGTTGTAACATACGAGGACTTGAGACATCGAGAGATGTTGAATGTATGTTGAGAAAAAGTGTGATTACAAGTAACTTGTACATTTTACGTTATGTATTACAAGTTACATGTTTGTCATCAATCAAAACAAACGAGACTGTATAGATTAAATATCGTAATATTTGCACTAACAATCTCCCCCTTTTTGATGATGACAAAGATATGTAAACGTAATAGAAAGTAAAATGTAAAATGTTACTTGTATCCTTACTATCTTTACATTACCTTCTCCGTTTACACTCTTCTCCCCCTTTTGTCAAAACAAAAAGGGCGTGTCCTTTGAGTTTAACTTCATTTCTCCCCAAAAAGGCGAGCTTGCATCATCCCTAGTGAAGTTAAATCGTCTACTTCAATTCTTTCCTTGTTAGGTAGCGGATCCATGGATCAAATTAAGAGGCTTAACCTACATCAAGGTTAGTTTTATGCAACAAAAAATATGAGAAATATATGAAAAAGAAAAAAAGCATAACAATGTTAGCCTATTTTCTCTTAATGGTTGCTCCCTCTTGTTTGAGGCATCAGGGTATGATTAAAAACCTACAAAACAAATATTAGTGCAAAACTATATTCGTCATTGGACGAGTAAGTGATATACAAAAAAGTGTATATAAGATGCATTCGGTAAATTCTTGACGGAAGCTCCCCTTGCTCTAGTGCGTCAAGATGAACCTTCAAAATAAATATTAGTATAATAGAAGCTTTGTCTTTAGACAAATATTTCATATACAACCAAGTGTATAGACGATGCAATGTGAGTGCTTAAAGGACATTCCTCCTTGTTTTAGGGTGTCAAGAAGCACCTAAAATAAGAAAAATAATTGATGCAAACTTCATCCTTAGATGAGTAAATTATATACAATCGAGTGTATATGATGATGAACCTACGATGAAAAACATTAGTGCAGTATATTTCATCTTTTTCACAAAGAAAATTAAGATGTATATATGTGATAAATGATATAATCAAAGATCTCATAAAGTGTAGTCTCCTAATTACAATCATAAGAAAGTGAGAATATAATATGATAAAAACCTACAAAATAGTTCCTATAAAGAAGATATGAAGTCTCCCACCGGGTGTGCCACTAGTGGTGCTAGTGTTGGTGTCGGTTTACTAGTAGGATTCATGTGGTGATAGTAGATGACTCGAGATTTACAAAAGTAAGTTTTTGCTAATCCATGGTGGTGATGATTTAGTGAAAGTGGTGATGGAAGGTGGTGGTGATTAGGTAGGAAGCTATTAAGGAGTTAGAAACTCATATGTATAGCAAATATAAAAAATATAGACTCATGCAATCCTTTCGTCATGTCAAGTGACCAAAGCTAAGAGAAAAAAAATATGAATGGACATTGCATTTCAATGATGCGTAAGGGTTATGATTTGAATGATTTATTGATGCTAACAACCTATTGTTTTGAGCAAGTTCTCATATGCTTCAGTCCAAGAGTAATCAATAATGCGTTCTATCTAAGAATATATAAAAGTGATAACATGACGATAAATTCGTTCATTGATTGACACGAATTATAAAAATGACCTATTCTAGGTGACAATGGGAAATGTAGTATTAGCATGGTTTTGGCCGACATGGATGATTATCACTTTGAAAAGAAGTGAAGACAATATGGAAAATACTAATAATAATAATGGGTACCTATATGAGGATGAGAATGACATCATATAAGTGAGAGTTGGATGGACCAACGTGTTGGAAATGGCTGTTTTGATTAATATATCGTTTGCACTGACAATGACATGCATGATATATGTCAAGCGAGAAAAGGATAAGATCCTATGATGATGTTCTAGATAGTGAAGTTGTAAGGCGCCAGGTTAAGGAAAATCCTAGATTCGTTGATTGTGGAGATGAAGAAGTTTGTAAAACACATGATGTGTTTTTCACTTGATGAGGTATTGGTGCAAACTTGTGATATAAGGTTAAAAAGGTTGAACTAGTTGTGGTTTCGTGAACCGGTTTTAGCTAAGTGGTAATTGCCTATTTGTTGGTATTTTAGAGTCTAAGAGACATAAAATTTGACAAAAGACAATTATGTGAATGGATTTCTCTCCTCCTTAATTGGTGGACATCCAACATAATGTGTATCAAATAAGGAATGACAACAAAGTGTTTAGGAGGTTATTCGGGTAAACGAAAGAGATGAGCTTAGTGATGTTTTTCTGGAAGATGGTTAGCATACAATGAAATTCATCCTTAAAGTCACATACCTCTTCTCGATTGATACGAGATGATCGTATGATGAGGCATGTGGTTTCCTAATAGGAAGTGAAGAGGATTAGAGTATTGTTATAACTAAATAATTATGGAGGTGATTTTTGGAAAGCGGAAGCAAAAATGAGATTTGCAAAGAGGTCGGTTGAAATACAAAAATGCAAAGCCAACCCCCTAGAACTTAATTCTATATGCTTTTAAACTATATGCAAGTGTAGGGGGTCCTATAAAGCATATTACTAATCTATGTTGCAATAAAGGGGATTATGCAAAATGAGCATATAAAAGTTAAAACCAAGTGAGATAACAAATAATTTGTTATCAACCTACAAAACAAATTTATTAGTGACATAAGATGTTAACATGATAGAAATCAAATGATAACATATTATATAAGAAAAAACAACACATTGTACTTAGTAGACAAGAAATCACCACACAAGATAGCATCAAAATAATCATATTATGCAAGAATACGAATTTATTCAAGATTTTTCATTTTGAGATTGTTTTGTCGTTAGACTTAGACACTTAAGCACACTTGGCTATACAACAATCCATGTGATTAATTTGTACGATAAAAAGGCTTCTAAGAGTTTGTCATACCAAAAGCACTTTGGAAAATTATATGTGCACATGTAGCAAACAAATAGTGTGACAAGAAGCAAAAGAAACAAGATGAGAGATTCATGCAAGCCATGTTTAAAACATAACAATTTGGAGCATGTACCATTTGGATCGTACTACACATAAATATAATGAATGCCAACTAATAGCTTTCAAACAAATATATCATATCAAAATTACCACATATCAAAATGGCATATTATGAGTTCATAATTAACATATGAATCATGCTAAAAATAATTCAAATGTAAGTATCATGCAAATCAAGTTTAGGTTTAAACGTTTAATAGCATGAGACAAGAATACAAGCATTATAAAGATAAAACCGTACTAAGTTTTACACATTTAACTATCAATCAAATAGTTATCAAACGCTAAGATAATGTCAAATCAACTTATCGTATCGAACAAGAACATGTAATCAACACATGTAAGTGCAATGCAAGTGGTTTTAAAAGAAGAATCATATATACTACTTGTTTGATTAGTATTCCTAAGGCGAGGCAAACTATCAATGTTTTAACACTTACTTTAGGCAAGCATAGGAAAATAGATTTTTCAAATTGGAGAATGAATATGAGACTATTACTAGCAGTGCTCAATTAAGGCTAAACACGACCATTTTTACGGGTGATTCCACATACCCAAATTCTCTCCAGGAAGCAATTCAACCGTTAGGTCAAATTGAGTTTCTAGTGCAATAGGTTCTCTAGTAGTCATTCTCATGTTAGAAATATGGGAACTCCTACTTTTGCCTATTAAAATGCATAAAAGATGATAGTTTACCAATGCTTGGCTTGATGTGACACAACTAATATGCAGTATAACTAAGGTGATGAAGATGTCATGTTATACACATGAATTTTAACAATGGTGTGTTGATAAACGATATGTTTTAATCTTGTGTTTAGAATCTACAGTTGTTCAAATTACACAACTAATTGTATGATCTAATGGATGACATCTTTTATGTTGAGTTGAAGTGTGTACTTTAATTGTGAATTGATCAACTAAGACTAGAGAATGGAATATGTTAAACTAAGAACGTTCTCAAGAAAGCTCTTTGGTATTTTATTTAACAAGAATCTAAGTGAGGTTACCAACTTCAATAGATCTTGTGTATGCTTTAAAGATGTGTAGTTTTAACCTTGGATGTGCACTCGGTTTGAGCAAGGTTAGGTTATGATGTATGCTTTAAAGGAAATAGATACAAATAGTATCTTTCAACAAATGAGATTATCCCATGGGATAAAGTTATCATGCTTATGAAAACAAGTATGACAAGATGAATTGGATATGCTAGTTCACAGAACTTGTAGATGTTTGTTTCAAGATCATTTAGCTAATGAGGTGTAATTAGATCTCTTATAACACGACCATTTATGTCGCAAGGAGAGAATAATTGCATAGGATATACAATATCAAGATGAATACTTAACGCATGATTTCTTAGGCATAATGTTTTTCAAAACATCATGTTTTCCTAAATGAAGATATGAAGCCAAAGTGTTTGAATCGGATAGTCCCATCTAAATAAACTTGGTCTCAAGATTATATTAACTAGATGATGACATGAGGAATTTACTTGAGTTTCTTATGTATACTCCTCAAGAGTCATTGTTGCTTGGGGTGTATAATGTTGGCTTTGAGATTGCATTTTAACATATGTTGTTAAAATGTTGATTTGAGGTTTAATGAAATTTATGCAATAGTTTAACGACAAAGTATTGCTAATACTTTGATAATTTGTGAAGGTAGTACTACTTATACCTAGTGGAAATTGACAACAATTACCAAGAGCACCATGCTTATTTGATAGTTGAGGTTCTAACCATAATGAATTATCTAAGTCTTTATATGTGGCAAAGGATAGTTGAGTTTGTTCAAACGTTCATTTGATTCAGTACAAGTGTTGGACACAAGGGATTTTTGAGCAATACACTCAACGAATTCAAATGATGGTAAGGATGGTGGATTGGTTTATCTAGGTGGTAGGTCTTCTAGTGTGTCTAAATAAGGATGTGGTGATGTAGGGGTTTGTTGTGCTATGGGAGTACTTAGGTTGATTGTTTGTCCATAGATGTTGAACACAAAAAATACGAATACTAATTCTTATGGTTCATTGGTTGCTACAACTAGTAGGTGAAGTGCTTGAAGTTTTGGTTATGTCAATGAAGCTTAGGGGCTGAGGTATAGGTTCACTTTGAAAGGGCATGTTTGATTTAAAGTATGCTCTTGGAAGTTCATGAGCAATATTCTTAGTGGTGCCAAAAGATGGAAGAGTGATAGCAGGTGTCAAAGAGGGATAAGTGGCACAGTGGGTTGTTTGTTTTGGATAAGTGTTTCAACATGGGTTGTTAGAATACTTGGGTGTTGATTTTTCGGATATGACTTTTAATGACTACAATCGTAAGTCGCATATACTTGAATATTTCGGATGAAATACTTAAGTTGTCAATCCTAATTTGTTGAGATTATAAAGCTTAGATTGAACTCAGGGATAACAAGACTTGATAGTATGTCTTTAACATACGTGTGAGTTATGACTCTATGTAAATACTTATCGTCTTGAAGGATGACACATTATTTTCATGTTAACCAAGTGAGGCAATACATGTAGATACAAAACAATATCTATAGTCATATAATAGACTTGTGCATGATATCTTTGCAAATAATGAGTCCAGATTTGTTAGTCTCGGTAAGTCGTCTAATTCATCCGCAAACGGGTGAGGAGATGGTAGTGAAGGTGTTTTGGATGGTTGTGAAGTAGTCGTAATGGTGGGTGATTTTGGTGGTGGAGTTGGAGTACTTAAGTTTAGAAAGTTTAAATCTTGAGAGGGTGATGAGATGTTTGAGAGATAATGAGTCTGAGGATGAAGAATTCAAGTTAATGAGGAAACAAGATCGAATGCTAATCCTAGTGGTTTTTTTAAGTGAATTATTTGAGGTTGAGGATTTAGTCATTTTGACTACGCTTTAAGAAATGCTAAGCTTAAGAAAAAGTAACAGTGAAGGTGTGAAAATGACCGTTTTGAATGTGTCAATTTATGGAACTAAGGATTCATGGATTTGATGTTAATCCATACAAAGATGGTAGTTTCGAATGAGATGGAAGTGTCTAAGATCATGTCAAACATCCTAAGTTAATCCATTGAAGATGTGTGGAGTGAGGTATGAAAGATATGCATTAACAACTATCCTAGAAACGAAATTAGGTAAATTAGATTGCGGGATCTAGTAAAATTCAATAACTTACCTATAGGTTTCACGACACCATTTCTTTACATAGCCGGAACCCTTAAATTGGTGCCGCCTGGTCCGCCTGTACAGGTATGGCGGTACCAAAATCCATAATAGACGGAATCAAATTAATGGTGCCGTCTGGTCCGTGGAGACCAAAAATCTTTACAGACCCATTTTTTAGGTGTCGGGGACTTTTTCGAAACCTGAAATTTTTCTCAAAACATATGGCATTAACTATTTCTAGTTAGGAACAGTCAATAACGCATACACAAACATAATGGAGCATTGATTTTGAACAAGGGCTAACAATTTTCACATATAAGTGAAAATGGGTAAAATTTGATAACGCCCGTGTGCTATCCCCCTGCATGAACCAGTTAGCATACATCAATATTTTAAGTTAGTTTATCATCCTACGAAGCAAGAACACATAAATGACATCATACAACATTGTTTTTGTCCTTGTACCAAACACTCTATTAAAAACTCTATTTTTCAAAGTACTTGACTAATTTACTTAGTACTCATTGCTAAGTGAGTTATGACATTTCATAAGTTATGCGAGATGTTAGTATAACCTATGCAAAAGAAGTGATCTAAGTCTATCAGTGATGGTAAAACAATTTTCCAACTTAGTGCACAAAATCTAGCAAATGTCCTATTGTGCCTAAACAAGAAATCGTCAAGCAAGCGAATAAACAACATGGCAAGATTGACACTTATATTATGCAAACAAACAAGTGAAAACAAAAATTTGAAAGTAAGCAAGCAACATAAACAAGTGGTCATTTAGCATAGTATGACAAAAAAAAAACACTTTTCGTCATTTAGCGTTTAAATATGACGATGTATACCAAGCTTGATTAGTTTCCTTTAAACATATTATCAAATTAATTAGTTTCAAAAGAAGTTGTATCAATGTTCTAAGAATACCAACTTAAATTGTTTGATTCAAAATTTTGAGTTTTTATGTTAAAGCGACACTTAATATTTTAGACATACTATAGTATTTGGTCTATTTTACTTATTTAAAATTAGACTCAGGCCATGAAAGTATTTTTAAGTGAAAGTAGCCTCAATTACCTTTAAAATGATAGGTGGCTCGACTCGTACGGACTTACGGTTAATTAGTTATGATTTTTTGAAGTTGCCCAAAAAACTGCATACTGTACAGACGGATTCCACGGAACCAAATAAAGGGATCCACCCTTTATAAGATTTGGTGCCGTGGTCCTCTGAGACAGATTCACCAAAACTAATATTTGACACAAAAAAAACGTGTGCGACTTACTAGATTTCATAGTAAACATATAATACACATATTTAACAATATACCTACTTATGTAACTTATCTTAAACATTTACGGAGGTGATTTTTCAACTAGATTTATAGTTATCCCAAACACTCCTTTAAAATCATATTTCTTCGTAAATTCTCTATAAGCACATAATACAATATTTACTAGTTCTTTCAACAAATTTTTATTTTATTTTTCTAGAAAACCTTCAAGCTTGTATACAAAGTTAAATTTAACAACAAAAATTCTAAGCATAACAAGCAAAGCATTTTTCATATTATTTTTCGTTTCAATGGTAATTTGATACATGGATCGTACTCTATTTTAAAAACCATTTGTTTTGAAAATATGAGCTACGTGGCTCTGATACCAATTGTGGAAACGTAGAGGGGGGGGGGTGAATACGTTACCGTTTAAAAACTTTAGATCTTTAGTATCAAATCGCTTATGAAGCTTGTTATAATATGAAAGAACCAATTACTGTTTGTGACTAATATAAAACATAGTAAACTAAGTTGTCACACAATCATGAATACCTAACCAGATCACAAAACAATAGTATAGTGCAAGTATAAATGTAAAGAGATAAAGAAAGGAAAGTGCAAACTGAACACGAGGATTTATAGTGGTTCGGTCACGGATCTCCTTTCCCCCCTACTCCACTCCCCGAGTACCCAACTCGAGAGTTACTTCACAAAATCAACAAGCTCCCTTCTCGGCGGAGAAAACCTTACAATCGTCGCTTACACTTTTTCCGGTACAAAGCTAAATACCGGGTTCTAGTTCGAGGTAGAACCAACCTAACGTCGCCTATATAATATTTCCGATACTAAGCTAGATGTCGAGTTCTTTTACAAGGGTACAACCACTACCGTTATGTTTTATGGCCCAACATAAAAAACCTTGTGTTTTATGGCACAAACACATAAACCATCTATTCTAGTTTGCTAAAAGTGTTGTTATGATACAATGATGTTTACACTAATGATCCATGACACAAATGTCTAATGGATATGAATAACTACTTCTAAATGAACTTCCATTGATAGGAAGCCTTCATGATGAAGATCACAAGTTCCCTAAACTTGTTGTGATAGATCTTCAACTTTGGTGAGTGGGGATGGCTAGATCTCCACGCTTTCCTTGGTTGATCAAAGAGTATGCTTACAACAAAGATGAATGTTAGAAGCATTATGATCATGATCATTAGGGTGTTTAATGTATGTTACTACATTGTTAATTATTGATCTAAATGTATGCAAGAAGGTGGAGAAGATGTGATTTAAGGTGGTGAAGAAATGGGAAAACATGGGCTTCTATTTATAGCCAAAAGTGGTCAGGAGCGTCCACGGACCAAAGAGCCCTTTAAAGGGTTCCGCCCTTTATAGAAAAGGGTTCCGTGGGTGCCTGATAGAAAATCTAAAAAATCTTTCTTCAAATCTTTCCAAGATATTACCAAATCTTACTAAGATCACATTTGATATATTGAGTATCAATCTAACCAAAATATTCAAGTGATCTTCCAAGGATTTCAAAGATGATGCATGACAAGATGTAACATGTATTTCCATTTTTAGATTAAAAGGTTTATCAAGGTAAACTTATAAAATGTATTATGTAACTAGTTAATAAAATGTCTAGTTACCTTTTGAAATACTTGTGAATGCAAAATGTAAAATGAGGTTTGAAATAGAATGGTTAACCTATTAAAATACTTAGTGACTCTAAATGTATTTTAAACATTCTAAATGATTTGTTAATGGGTTTGATCATAATGCCACATAACAAACATGTACGAACCTGTGTTGTAGCATACGAGGACTTGAGACATTGAGAGGTGTTGAATGTATGTTGAGACAAAGTGTGATTACAAGTAACTTGTACATTTTACGTTATGTATTACAAGTTACATGTTTGTCATCAATCAAAACAAACGAGACTGTATAGATTAAATATCGTTATATTAGCAATAACAGATTTCATAATACTTAGCAACTTAGTACTTAGCGACTTGGTTCAAGGTTTCTTAGTGACTTGGTTGAATTTTTGTTTGTAATACGGTTTTCTCTTGATTTAGTAAAATCCAGTGAAAGAATCTATTTCCCGGTTTAATCATTGAGTCATAAAATCCCGTGTAATATTTAAACATGTCTACTAACGTACCTACAATTATCTCCACTGTTACCGAGGATGTTCAAGCGGCTGGTTCAGATACCCGCCCACCCATGCTTGACATAACTGACTACGACTCTTGGGCTCAACGAATCAGATTGTACTGTCTTGGAAAGGAAAATGGGGTCATCATTCCCAAATCAATTGATGAACGACCTTATCAGATTGAGTCTACAAGAGACTTAATTGATACAACTGAAGATAGAACAATGATCTATGGAATAGACAGACCAAAAATGTATGATGAGCTCAATGATAAGGAGAAAAAGATATTCGATGCTGATATCAGGGCTTCTAGCATTATACTTCATGGTCTTCCAAAAGATATCTACAAGCTTATCAATCACAACACCGAAGCCAAGGCAGTGTGGGATAATGTCAAGATGCTCCTCTCAGGTTCTGAATTAACTATGGAAGATAGAGAATCACAACTGTATGATGAATTTGAGCACTTCAAGATGAAACCAGATGAGAGTGTCTATGAGTACTACGTGAGATTCCATAAGCTTGTGAATGACATGAGGAACATCAAAATGACCATGCCAAACATTTAGCTGAACTCAAAATTTGTGAACAACATGAATCCCAAATGGCATAAGTTTGTCACCTCTGTGAAACTAACCAAAGGATTGAAGAATACAAACTATGAGCAACTCTATGCCTTCCTTCTTCAAAATGAGAGACATGCTATGTTTGAAAAAAGGATTCTTGAGCAGTTCAAAACCAACTAGGGAGAGACAAGCTCATCAAATGATTCAACTGCCTTTTACACAAATGTTGGAATTACCACCAAAGCTTCTCAAGTTATACCCATGGGTAATGGTAATCACAAACTCATTCCTGATCCAATGTTCAAACAAGCTGATGCTAATGCAGTCGTGGGACACTTCATTAATCAACTGGCCCTTATGGTTAAGCAAAACCTGACTCTCAGTCCACATACCAACAGTCTTCACACTAACAATGAGATCAGAACTGCATCCAACCTTCACAATCATGTGGTTGTTAGAGATGGAAAAGTTATGGTACAACTAGTTCAAGGAAGGCAATATGAACAGGGAAGAGGTGGAGTAGGTAGAGGCTATGATGGAAATCAGAATCGGGGAAGGATTGGAAATCAAGGACAAGCAAAGCCAATCAAATGCTACAACTGTGGTGGTGAGGGACATATTGCAATGAACTACACATCGCCAAAACACCCTCAGAATGCAGAGTACTTCAGGGATAAGATGTTGCTTGTGCAAGCTCAGGATAATGGAGCAGCTTTGGATGAAGAAGAGTTATTGTTTCTTGCTGAAGGGAATGCCAAGACATATGATGCAGATGTGGATGAGCAACCAATTCAGGAAATAGGTCACAATCATCAAAATGCCTTTCAAGTAGCTGACTGTGATGCATTTGACTCTGATGTCGATGATGAACCTACTGCCCAGACAATCTTCATGGCTAGCATCTCACATATGGTTTCTCCAAAGGTCTCTCCACTACAACAAGCTGGTCCATCCAAAGACAAAATCATTTCAGAGGTATTAAAACTATATGATGATGTTGATGAGTGAAAGATGCATAATGAAGTATAATCTCTTGAGACTTATGAATCAAATATTGATGATGAGGGAAACAGCAACATTGTCCCATATGATCAATATGTGAAGCAAAGTGAAAGTGAGGGTGTACCAAGTAATGCATCTTCCGCAGTCAATGATGACTATGTTTTTGATGAATACACTGCATGTGCCCCTAATGATTCTGTTATCTCTGAACGTAATGCCTATAAAGAACTAGTTGCTATTTATGAACAACGTACTAAATTTCAGTTGACCACCCGTGAGCAGGAAATGGATGACCAAATGCGTACAATTATTAGAAAAAGTAATTTTAGAGAAGAAGTATTAAAACAAGAGTTAAACTCCTTACAAGAAAAGCTTTCTAAAACTGCTAAGCAAAAACAAGAACTTCAAGAAAATGTGAAAATGCTTAAGCAAGAATTCAATGCTAAGGAGTCAAAACTTTTGAATGATTTTTCCAATCTAAAATTTTTGAAAAGCAAGCTTGAAAATAAGTTGTACGTACAAGGGAACACCATTCAGACTGCTCACTTGATCACTAAGCATAGAGTCTTAAGCGATAAGCATAGCATTCCCCTTGTTGAGGAACCAAAACCAGAGGTCATTAAAAAGGCTAGAACTACTCATAAGGTAATTTATGATGGGAATGAAATCCTTAAGCCTAGGCAGAAACCTAGTTGCGCTGAGTGCACTGAGGAAGATAAGAAATCAGATGAAGTTAGTAGGGAGAAAATGGATAAGAAACTCAACAATCCTACATGTAAATAGAAAAACATAATTATCTGACCCCATGATTACAAAAAGGAAAACTGGATTTCCTTGAACAAGTTTAAGCCTCAAACGTTGTTCACACCCGAACAAGTGTTCTGGAAAAAGGACTTAGACAAGCAGAAAGCAGAGAATCTTGTTGTAACAAACCCCCCCCCCTTAGGAAAATGCCTTCAGCGACTGTGTATCCTCCTAATACACCAAAGCATTTAGTCCCTAGAACTATTGCCACTAAAAGCAAGACCTTAATCAGTCAATTGTTATCTTTCAATTATTTGTTAATTTTGAGAAAACTTGTAAGAAAAGGATCACACCCACTGGTATAACTGAAGGGGAAAGAGGTTTTGAGCAAACTAAGGAATCCTATTTAACTGAGGTCATGCCTTTCTTTAAACAACCGAAAGATCAATTTGAGAGTCTTAAAAAGGGGATGAATACAGATATTAAAGAAATGGAAAAGGAATTTGACGCAATGATTGTTGAGGTTAGTGACTATGAGCGAAAATTAAAATATAATGAGATTGAGAGGAAGAACTTGCATACACTGAATGAGAATCTTATTTCTGAATGCATTACTCAAGATGTGTTTTACACTGCTACGAATTGTTCCATTAATGCTTCTCAATTTCATGAATTATCTGTTGCTCTGAAAGTCTCCCATGATCATGTCATTGAGCTTGAAAAGACTCATTCTAAACTAAATGAGAAAATTAATCTGGATGATCACAATAATCTGGTAAAAAATCTTTCTAAACTAGAAGTTGAACATTTTAATTTACAACTAAAATATCAACATATTAAAGAAAATGTCAAAACCTCAAATATCAAGATATCCTCAGATGCTCCAGATTTTGATGCAGTTTTTCAGATAAACAAACGTGACGAACAAATTCAAGCTCATTGTAACACGATCAGAAAGTTGAAAGCCCAAATTTCTCAATTAAAGGGTGAAAAGAACAATATGACTAGCTCCCAAATGTCTCCTCCTTTAGATTCTCAATATTCTCAAACTTTTCATCTTCAAAACTTAGTAAATGCTTTACAAAAGAAAAACGAGAGTTTTCTAGAAGAAAATGAAAAAGTTAAACGTCACTTTAAAGAGTTATATGATTCAATGAAAGTCACTCGTGACAAAAAAAACGAAAAAATAACTTCTTTACAAAAAGAAATTGAGAATCTGAGGACTCAGGAAAAAAGGAAACTGCCACTTGTTTTTAATGAGAGTGTTTCTTCAAAGTCATCCTCTGACTAAAAATATACTGTAACTATTAAATACACTCCTCCTCATCTTTGGAATAATGAACTTGTGTTTCATAACTATTGTGCTCACCTTAAGGATAGTCTAGAATGTCTCCGTGAGATTGTAGAAGAGGATTTCATAAATAAGCCTCTTGATAGAGAAATTAGGTTTGCTTGCATTCAGGCCAAACGATCTCCGGAGCTGCTAGAATGTTTAATTGCAACATGTCCTAAATCCTTAGGTGCGAAAGGTAAAGCTGTGATGGCTTATTTTATGCCTAGTGCCAAGCATACAAACCATTCCATGCCCAATTTTAAAAAAGCGAACACTAATGTGCCTTCTAGTAGTTCAGATCCTTGCACATCTAGTTCAGGAATGCAAAAAGTAGATCAACCAACTAATGTTCCCATAATTCCCTCTACAGGAGTAATCAGTGACATTAAAGCAAGCGGGTCAAAGCCTCCCGGCAATAACAAGCAAGATAGGACCTCGCAAGCTAAGAATGTGCATTGGAAGAAAGTAGATGACCAACCTAGGAACTTTAAGTTTGTGTTGAATAAAACGAATCGTGTTGATTCTAGTATTAGCCATAGGCGTACTGTAATTAATTCGAATTCTGATACTATCTGCAAACCATGTAATGATGACTGCTTGAATTCTGTTACTAATCATGAATGTGGTGTGAATGTTTTGTCTAATGCTATCAAATGCCCATTTCAAATTGTTAATGCTAAAAATCATGCTAAGAAGGCTAAAAGGCAAAGGCGAAAAAAAGTTAGAAAATAGTGGAAACCCACAGGAAGAACATTTAGTAAGATAGGTTATCAATGGATACCTTTTAGCCATAAGGTTAATCAGTTCTACCCTCAATCTGCTAAGACAATGCCCACTAGAAAATGGATGCCTACTGGTAGAACTATTCCTTTAAGAAGTGAACATACATTGAATAGGTCAAATACGGACACTAGCACTACATCTATTCCTAATGATTCCATTGCTTCTATTTCTGATATGGGTGTTTCTATTTCTGATGTGGGTGTTCCAATCACTGTTACTAACCAAATGGAACCATTCTTGCATGGGGATCCCAATTATCCAGTTATCCATTCTTGTCTGTGTTCAACTGCAGATCATTCAAATCGTTATGTGGTACCTGGACTCAGGCTGTTCCAAGCATATGACTGGAGACCGGTCATGGCTCATGAACTTCGTGAGTAAATTCATTGGGATAGTTAGATTCGGGAACGATCATTTTGGTGCAATTATGGGTTATGGAGATTATGTTGTCGGTGATAGTGTTATCTCCAGGTTATATTATGTAGAAGGTCTTGGTCATAACTTATTCTCTTTCGGTCAATTCTGTGATTCTTATCTAAAAGTAGCCTTCAGAAAACATACTTGTTTCGTTAGAGAACTTGATGGTAAAGAAATTCTCAGAGGAACTCGTGGTTCAAACCTATACACCATATCTATCGAAGACATGATGAAATCTTCACCCATCTGCCTGCTGTCAAAAGCTTCCAAAACTAAGTCATGGCTATGACACCGTCTCTCAATCACTTGAACTTTGGTACCATAAAAAATCTTTCCAGAAAGGACTTAGTAAGAGGATTACCTAGACTTCACTATGAAAAGGATCATCTTTTTTCAGCATGTCAATTGGGAAAAAGCACGAAATATACCCACAAACCAAAACCCACAAACTCAGTAATGGAAGTTCTTCACACCCTTCATATGGATTTGTGCGGACCCACGAGAGTGCAAACTATTAATAGGAAGAGATATGTGTTAGTTGTGGTTGATGACTACTCCCGATTCACTTGGGGTTAAGTTCTTGGGGACAAAGGATGAAACTCTAGATGTCATCATTAAACTCATTAAACAACTTCAGATCCGTCTCAACAAAATGGTTCTAGTCATCCGAACTGACAATGGAACTGAGTTTGTTAATAAAGAACTTAATGAATTTTATGAAAATGTTGGAATCAGTCCTCAAAGAAGTGTCCTCGAACTCCTCAACAGAACAGTGTAGTTGAAAGACGAAATCGAACTCTTGTAGAAGCTGCAAGAACAATGCTAATTTACTCAAAGGTTCCAATGTTTCTATGGGCTGAAGCTATTGCCACTGCATGTTACACTCAAAATCGATCTCTAATTCACACATATCATGGAAAGACTCCATATGAACTTGTCCACAATCAAAAACCTGATCTATCATACCTTCGTGTGTTTGGTGCTTTATGTTATCCAGCTAATGACGGTCAAGATTTAGGTAAACTGAAAGCTAAAGCGAACGTTGGAGTATTTGTAGGATATGCACCAAGCAGAAAAGGTTACCGAATCTACAACAAGAGAACCCGAAATATCATGGAAACAATTCACATTTTGTTTGATGAGCTGACCGGTCTGATGGCTCCAGGACAATCCAGTTCTGGACTCGCATCTCATCCTTTATCAAGTAGTCCTATCAGTTCTACTCTTGTTTCTAATCCCTCTCCAGCAACTCCTTATGTACCTCCATCAGAAGATGATTTAAAGAAATTGATTGATCCAATGTTTGATGAACACTATGAACCAAATGCTGATGAAATGTCAATTCCTTCAACAGAGGCTGCTCCTATCCCTGTGAATGAAGTCAACCCTTCAGTCTCAATATCATTAAGTCAAGAAGCTCCTGCTGCTGATCATTCTGTCTCATCAACAAATCACCAATCATCGAATGTACATCATGGAATTGTTTCTGGCATCAATGACGAAGTTAATCCCTTTGCTACTCCCGAAGATGCTCCATTTGAAAACATATTTGCTCCTGAATCATCATCAGAACCATCTTCATCAGGAGACATCGACTCTGCTACTTCAGTTCCTCAACAACAGCCACATGAACACCTCAGAAAATGGACTCATGATCATCCATTGGACAACATCATTGGAAACCCCTCTCGTCCAGTAACCACACGGAAATAACTTGCAACCGATTCCTTATGGTGCTTCTTCAACTCCGTACTCTCTAAGATCGAACCAAAAGATGTTAAAACCGCCATGAATGAAGACAGATGGTTCAATGCCATGCAAGAAGAAATTCATGAGTTTGATCAACTTGATGTATGGGAATTACTACATGCTCCAGATTATGGTATGATCATTGCTCTAAAATGGATCTTCAAAGTGAAACTTGATGAGCATGGTGATGTTTTAAAGAACAAGGCTCGATTGGTTCCAAAAGGATACCGTCAAGAGGAGGGTATTGACTTTGAAGAATCATTTGCTCCTGTTGCTCGTATCGAGGCAACAAAAATCTTCTTGGCTAATGCTGCAAGTAAGAACATGGTAGTCTATCAAATGGATGTAAAGACGACATTCCTTAACGGAGATCTTAAAGAAGTCGTATACATCAGCCAACCTGAAGGCTTTGTGAATCCAGAGCATCCTACTCATGTCTATCATTTGAAGAAGGCTCTTTACGATTTAAAGCAAGCTCCAAGGGCATGGTATGATACGCTATCAAAGTTTCTTCTATTTACTGGATTCAGCAAAGGAGCAGTTGATCCAACATTGTTCACCAGGAAGTCAGGAAAACATTTAATTCACGTTCAAATATATGTAGATGATATTATCTTTGCCTCGACTGACCCCAATAAGTGTGACCGTTTTTCTAATGAAATGGGTTCTAAATTTCAAATGTCAATGATGGGACAAATGTCAATCTAAATAAGAAAATGAGATCTTAAAGAAATTTGGATTTGATTCTAGTGACCCTGTTGACACTCCCATGATAGAGCGTACTAAACTAGATGAGGACCACTCAGGGATCATGGTAGACCAAACGAAATATCATAGTATGATTGGATCCCTGATGTACCTCACAGCTAGTAGACCAGACATCGTGTTCGCTGTTTGCATGTGTGCTAGATACCAGGCTAAGCCTACCAAAAAGCACCTTGAAGCGGTTAAACGGGTCTTTTGGTATCTCCAAGCAACCATCAATATGGGACTTTGGTACCCGAAGGACACCGGTATGTCACTAACAGCCTATGCAGATGCTGAGCATGCAGGATGTCAAGATACTCGTCGCAGTGCGTCTGGAGGTGCTCAGTTTTTGGGAGATAAGCTTGTGAGCTGGTTTTCAAAGAAGCAAATGAGTACCTCTATTTCCTCTACAGAGGCTGAATACATAGCCATGTCATCTTGTTGTGCTCAAATCCTGTGGATGAGATCCCAACTATCTGACTATGGCTTTGAATTCAAAAAAATCCCTCTGTACTGTGATAATAAAAGTGCTATTGCTCTCTCATGCAACAACGTACAACACTCAAGAGCAAAGCACATCGACATTCGACATCATTTCATCAAGGAGCAAGTAGAAAATGGTGTGGTGGAACTATACTTTGTGAGGACTGAATACCAGTTTGCAGACATCTTCACCAAAGCTCTTCCTAGAAAACGTTTTGAGTTTATCCTTCCACGACTTGGTCTTAAGATCCTACAACCGGAAACACTCAAACGTCTTCAAGAGGAAGAGAAGTAAAAGGTTTTCCTTCATCTATCTCTTGAATATATTTTTTCAAAAACCAAAATACAAAATTATAAAATAAAGTAATAATAATAATAATAATAATAATAATAATAATAATAATAATAATAAATAAAATAAATAAATAAAACTTCCAAAAATCCATAAAAATTTGAAAAATTTGAAAAATCTCAAAAAATATTGTCTTTTTGTCATATTTTTCTTGATTCGATATATATCTACGGTGTTTTTTTGCTGTCAGTCAAAGAGTGACACGGGTCTTTAGATGTTGTTCGAATGTACATATTTTTCTTAAAAATGAAAAAAAAAACAAAAAATCAAAAAATCAAAAAATATTTTTGGGAGAAAGTGAAACTATGGTTTATTGTCATTTCAGGCAGTAACCCGCTCTTCAATGACAGAACAGAGCCATGCTTTATCTTGGTTTTTCAAATCACATGCTCTGATTCTTTAAACAATTCCTTACCATCTAATGAAAACTAATTGCTTTGAAAAATAACTCGGACTCTATTTTAGAAAATCATCTGGACTTAACATTTGTCAAAAACATCTATCTCTCAATCAACAACGTATGTTATTGATTGAGGGGGAGATTGATTTCAATTAAATCAAAAGGTTATTTGTCATACAATTGTTTTCAAAAAGATAATCATGCATGTTTAATCAATGGACTATAAAGTCTCAAAATCCGATCCTTATCAGTTAAAACATTTTCATAATCAAGTCACAATTCTCCTTAAAAGCTTTCAAAATCAATTTAAATATACAAGAGATCACAATTCTCAACTGATTTGAAAATTGTGATCGGGGGAGAATTTGTGATTTAAATTGGATAAAAGCTGATAATTCGATAAATGGTTTCCTAAGCATTTATCAAGCTTTCCTCCCCTCATGTGCCAAATGATGAGTGTCTAAATACTCATCATTTTTGTACCATTTAAAACTGCAAAAACATCTGAAAACACTCAGAAATGCATCAAAATGATAAAAATATCACAAATAAGTGTTTTATGTGTTTTAAATGCAAAAATATCAAAATCTGGTGAAAAACGTATCAAGTTTGCATAATTGGCAGTTTTAGTCTCCCAAGTTTCAAAAGTTGTCAAAAACAGTCCCTGGTAAATCTAAATAAAGAAAAATATCATTTTAAGTCCCTAGGGATTCTTAAGTTGTCAAAATTGGTCCTTGAGATTTAAAATTGCAAATTTAAAACTTAGGTCCCTAAACTTTGAAATTTGGCAAAAATAGTCCTTGGAAATTATAAAATGTCAAAAATGGTCCTTGTACTATTGGAACTTGTCAGTTTTGGTCCTTGTGATAGTTTTGAGAAATTGGCAGAAATGGTCCTTCATGATTGGAGAAATTGCAAAAGTGGTCCTTGTATTCTAAACCTAATCCCATGACCCTTTATCTATTTCTGACCCCCAGCCAATAATCCTTTTGACCCCCCTGTCATTACCCCTTTTTGACCCTTTGGTCAAACACTCCAGTCAAACACCCAGCTTTCCCTCCCCACTGTTTATCCCTTCCCAACTTGCCCTGCAACTCCTGCAACACCTCTCCCACTCACCACTCACCTCACCTTATCCCTTCAACACTACCCCCTCATCATCATACCTAGCCACCCCCTAGTTGCAGTCTAAAAGCCACAGAGGTCAAATTACCCTTTCCCGCCAAAAATCATCAAAAGGCCAATATGAGCAAAACTAATCCATTGGCTAAAAAAAGTGGTGAGATTTGATCAAGAAGACACGTGGAAGCTGTTTGGGTATAAAAGAAAGAAGAAAAGCAAGAAGAGTGGAATTAGTTAGTTTAGTTTTAAAATTGTATGTCGTTTATTATGTTTATGTTTTGATAAAACTCAAAAATGTAATCTTTTTGTTTCTATGTATTAAACTTAAAGTTGTTTTATAGTTGTAATCAGTTTTAAGCATCAATTCAAAGTCTCACTTAAGTTTCTTATGTCCATGTTAACTGTTGCAAAATCCAGTCTCTAATTCTTACATTCAAACCTTTAACAGCTTAATTTTAAGTTTTAACAAGTTTATTTAAGCCTACTATAGCTTTTGTTAAGCTTATAAATCAATTTTGGGCAATTTTCATTTGTGGTCAACAAAAGTCAAACTGAGGTGAGATATTGGTTCAAGCAGTTTGGAGATGGAATGAGGGTTGATGCAGAGTGATTTTGGGTTGGATTAAACTCATTTAGCATAGTGTGGGTTCTGGTTTAAGCTGCAAATGAGCTGGGAAACTTGTGAGCTCTTCTTCTTCATAAACTGTTTTTTTTAATCTGCATAACTTGTTGAGTTTGAACATGTTGTCATTAATAATTTAAACTTGTTTAAATAGTGATAATTAGGATAACTAAAGTCATATTAAGCATGGGTTTGTACTAATTCAGTAGTAGCTTAGTTAAAAAATCAAAACAGTCCATATAAGTGTGTTTGGATCAGTTGTTTAATTGTGCTTAAGCTTTGGTGTATGTTTAAATCCTGTCTATGCAGTCTTAATATAGTCCACTTGAACCAATTCAGTCATCAAATATCACTTTGGCACTCTCAAAGTCAAAATTACATTGATCCTGCTTTAATTTCATGTCTGTTAGGATTTCATAAAACCAAAGGGTTGTTTTGTGTTAAAATATCACTAGAGTAGCTTAATGTAGTTTCATTTCAACATTTAACATCATTCTCAGTCCACAAAGTTGGATCAAAACTCATGAAAGTCAAAATTCCAATTCTGTCAAAAGTCAAATACTTGCAAAACTCAGTTTTAGCCCAACTAGAAGGATTTTTCTTGGGCTCATTTCTAAACCAAATCAAATGAAACTCTGGGTTTTAGAAGTTAAGTTGGTCTAGTTTCTTATTAGGAATTTTATAGATTTTTAGCAATTTTCTATAAGCCTCAAATAAGCTTGTCAAACAGGCTTAAATGCCCTGTTCAAAACTCAGTGAATACTGAGTTTTGCACAGTTTGTGCAGGCTTCTCAACAAGCTCATCAGAGCTTGTCTAAGTCTGATTTTTGGTTTAGAAGTTCTTGGCCAAGTCTAGTTTAAGTTCCAACCTTGTGTTTTCATTTTTAGCTTATTTTGTAGCCTGTGCTTGAGCCTAAAGTAGCCATCAAAACTGCTTTTAGCACTTGTATTCAAATCATCCAACCTCCATAGTTTGGATCTCAGAGGTTTAGGCTTGTTGTTTCTTGTTTCATTTGAGTTCTTTTAGCATAATATTGCTTCTGTATCAGTGTGGTGCTTATTTAGTACCATTTGCTTTTCTCAAGTGCGTATTTATAAGCAGTTTCCACTGCAGACTCAATTTCCTCCAAACAAGCACATGTTTTTCTATTTTTCTTAGATTCATAACATTATTTTAGAGTTTTCCTGAATTTTTCACATTTTTCTAGGACAGTTTGCTATTTTTCTTAATTAAAAACAGTTTTTAGGCCATTTTAATTAACTTTTAATACAATTAAATCAGAAAAAGTTCAAAAAAATAATTTTTCATTTTTCTTAAGTTAAGATAAATATAAAAAGTCAAAAAAATATTTTTCCAGATTTTTCTTAGTTAAATTTGTATTTTTAAGTAATTTAATTAGTTTTAAATAGTTTAAAATTCATAGAAAATACAAAAATAATCAGAAAAATATAAAAATAGTTTTGAAAATTCTCTTTTGATATTTTAGATTTTTCCAAGCCATAATTTTATTTTTCTAGCTTTATTTCCTATTTCTTGTATTTTAGGCTATTATTAATTAGTTAAAAATAGTTTTTAATTAATAATAATTAGATAAATAGTTTTAAAAATAATTTTATTTTTCTAATAATTTTATTTTATCATTAGGTTTGTAAAAATGTCATTTTCATATTTTTAGGATTAATATTGTGTAAGTTTCACATTTTCTCTTGTACGTAACGTAGTTTTAAATTAAGTTTTATAAAAAGATAAAAACAAAAACATCATTTTGCAAATAGTGATAGCGTTTATTTAATATTTTTTATCTTTTTAATTTCCTTTAATTTGCATTTAAGCCCCTGTAGTTTATGTACTTTTTCCTTAGTTATAATAAATCACAATCCTTTCCCGTTCAAATCCTCTCGATCACTAAACATTTGACTATTCTCGCACAGCTCGTTGGGACTTAACGACCTGGGGAAACATTATACTCTCCTGGACTTCATTGCATTTGCTTCTGAGCTGTTTCAAGTTTGTTACGGTCGGCCATTCACAAGTGGTCGGCTTGAGTGATAAAACTTGACGGTTTGGAGCGGATCAAATTTTGGCGCCGCTGCCGGGGAGCAGTGCTAATAGTCTTACGTTTAGCAGATTAGTAATTTGAATATTTACTCCTTGTTTATACCATCTTTATGTTTATATTTTCTTATAAAAATCAAAAATCCAATTTTTTTTTTTTTCATTCTTTGTTTCCACATCATGTTTTTCAAAAATACCAAAAATATTCATCTTAACCCTCTTACCCTTTTTGATTCTTTATCCCTTTACCCTCTATCCATTTGATTCTTTTTCTCATGGAATCTCTCAACTCCGACGAATTCTGGGACGAAGCTGAAAAACTTCAGACTTTATCACAAATGTCAAGAATTCGTGTTGTTCGTGATGATCCAGTAATTCTGCGTAGGGAAATGGAACGAGAAACCGGGGTGACAAAGGATCAGGTACTTCCCTCTGATAATGGAAGTGCTAAATACGTCCAACCTACGGTTATCCAAAGATCTAAACCCTCAATTGCTCCTAAGCCGTCTAGAATTGATTCTAAACTTTCACGATTTACGGTTAAAAGCAAACATGCAGAATTTAGACCTGTGACTAGCAAGAATGACTTGCCTAATCTTCACGTTTCTCAAGAACCAGAACCGGAGACCATAACGGATGTGGTGGAAATTGCTAGCTCTCAGAGCACACCACTTGTCCCACCTCCGGATTTTTCAAAATGTTCTTCGAGACTTGATAGTCATTCAGATCACCATGTTGGTTTTGTTGATTCTTTGAATAAACCGATTCCTTCTCATAATTCTCAAATGAAATCGTTTATTCCTTGTGTCGGTTGTGGTGAGCCTTTTTTTGGTTCACCCTGTCGTTGGTGTACATGTGTACAATGTGGTAATGATATTCGTAACGGGAGTTGTTTGTTTTGTGGTTCGAGGAATTCATTTGATTATGATCCTAATCAGAACTCATTTAACGACCCCTCAAATTTTTCCAATTACCCACCACAGCCCGACTTATCTTCATATAACCAACATAACTGCTGTGAACTTTGTGGAGGTCCTCACCAAGGATTTGAGTGTCAATCCGGAAACACGTTTGTCTATGAACAGTTTTCCGGTGATGCTCAGAACTTTGGTTATGACCAATATCCATATGATTCACAAATCCAGGCTCAACAGTTTTACTGTTGTGAGAACTGTGGAGGTTCCCATTTCAGCTCTGATTGTCAAACAGGGAATCCATTTCCTTGTAACAATTACGACTATCCATATCACGACCAACCTCCACAGTGCCAAATTAATCAAACTCCTCAGCAAGCCCAACAAGACACTTATCTAGAGCTTCTAGAGTCAGTAAAATGAACTGAGGAGTTGAGAAAAACAGCAATTCATAACATTCCCAGTTTTTCTTGTGTATATTGTGGGGGTCCTCATGATGATTATCAATGTCAACCTTCCGGTTTTGACAAATCTCCACTCCCACAATGTCCTGTCATTCAAAATTCACATGAGAAATCCATGGAAGAATTGCTAGCTGAAGAGCAGGCTGCTAAAATAAATTCCCAAATTGCCTTTGAAAAATCTATTAAGGAATCAATTGCAAAAGAAAAAGCAGCCAGATCTAGCTCTCAATTTCGTTTTATTCCTGATGACAGTGATGATGAGGATACACTTGATTCATTAAGTTCATCAGATGATATTCCAGCAGTTGAGATTCATTCTCAAACAACTGCTATCACACCCGAAGCTCCCACTCACTCTCTGAACATGGGGGACGAGCATCTTGACACTGTTCCTGAAAAGGAATCGGACGAATTCATAAAGTCTAGTGTTGAGAACCTTGTCCCAATCCCGAGAGAGTCACAAGGAACTTCTGATCATGTGTGTGATTCTCTTTCCCCTATTGAGTGTTCAAAAGATCATTTTGAAACTTTCTCCGATGTTAGCGACGATTGTACTTCTCATGGAAACATTGAGTATGTTGAGGCATCACTCTTACAGTCTGATGCTGATCATCATCTTGAGGAGTTCACCGATAAACTCACTCACATCAATCCACTTTCATCGGAAAGTAATGATAGTCTTTCTGATTTCAAAGCCGATCTGGGAGAGACTGAAAGTCTCCTTGATAATGATCGTTCACTCACTTCTCACCCTAACAGTCCAATAGAGAATGCTAATCACTTTGTTCCTGAAGCATTCAAAACAACTCTCACTAATCCTCTATTTGAATTCGAATCTGAATTCACCTTAATTTCTGAGAATCCACTCTTTGATACTCAGATTGAGGATAATGATGAGTCTACAGTGGAACAAGAATTCACAGATTTACATCTTGTGATTGATTCTCTTCACGAGGAGTTCGCTGGTGAACTCACTCATATCATATCTCCGCCGGAGTATGATAACTCCCAAATTGATCATGACACACCCGAGATTTGTCTTGATCACGTAAGCTTAAATGATGAGATTCATAATCCTGAAATTATGGATGCTCCTATGGATGAAGATGAGTTAGTCATGATGTTTATCATGATTTTCTATCTCTTCTTCACCTATCCCATAGCTTCTCCTGTTCTTCACTCCTTCGGGAATGAAGACATTATCTTTAATCCCGGCATTTCCATGTACCATTTGTGAGCCGGGTCTGTCTGTATATATCTCATCGATGTGGAACTTTCACGTACTTCAATGTTTATCCAAACATCTTGAATGAAAGTCCGATGGAGATTGTCTCTTCCACTTACTTCCCCATGAACAAATTAATTCGGGGTCGAGTCAAGCTAGCGACTCGGTAATCAAAAACAGTAGTTAAAAATGGGTTTTCACCCGTGTGTCCCACCCTAGTGTGGGGGAGATGCCCCACATGTTGGTTATAGATCTAAAAAATGAATGAAAATTTTAAATACTAAAAAAGAGAATAATTGTTGTAGTAATGTTATCTTTTTACGTTCTAAGTTTCGGCATAACAGCCGGTACTTTGAATATTGAGGATAATATTCATTTCTAAGTGTGGGGGGGAAATTTTGGCGAATTTTGATCATAAATGTACCCTTTTAGTCCCTTTTTCCCCCAAAATGGCCAAATTTTAAAAAAAACAATTTTAGTGGAAGTACTAAGTACTAAACACAACAAATGGTAATCAGTCTACCATGTCTAACCCACATAAGGATTGGCTAATCCAGGAGCAAACGGCTCTTGGTAAAGATATCTCAAATCCGTTGACGGCTTGCAATTTGCCCAAAATTGTATGGTATTCAGCTCACCATATCCTTAAAAGTGAAGAGTTGGCTAGCCCGCAAGTTTATGGCTTGTGGTAAAGGCAGTGGAAAAACCATAATTGGTAATCAGCTCACCAAAGATAATACTGATAATTTATCTAAGAGTTGGCTAGTCCAGAAGCAAACGGCTTCTGGTAAAGACAAATCAAATCCGTTGGAAGCTGGTGGTTTGCTCAAAATCACATGGTTATCGGTGTACCATGGTTCTTACTTGAACTGAAACATTTGGCTACTCTAGAAGTAATGGCTTTTGGTAAAGAGATTCAAATCAATTAAGTTTTCTCAAAAGATTGCTAGGGACTAGCAATATCTTAGTGTGGGGGATTGATGAGTGTCTAAATACTCATCATTTTTGTACCATTTAAAACTGCAAAAACATCTGAAAACACTCAGAAATGCATCAAAATGATAAAAATATCACAAATAAGTGTTTTATGTGTTTTAAATGCAAAAATATCAAAATCTGGTGAAAAACGTATCAAGTTTGCATAATTGGCAGTTTTAGTCCCCTAAGTTTCAAAAGTTGTCAAAAACAGTCCCTGGTAAATCTAAATAAATAAAAATATCATTTTAAGTCCCTAGGGATTCTTAAGTTGTCAAAATTGGTCCTTGAGATTTAAAATTGCAAATTTACAACTTAGGTCCCTAAACTTTGAAATTTGGCAAAAATAGTCCTTGGAAATTATAAAATGTCAAAAATGGTCCTTGTACTATTGGAACTTGTCAGTTTTGGTCCTTGTGACAGTTTTGAGAAATTGGCAGAAATGGTCCTTCATGATTGGAGAAATTGCAAAAGTGGTCCTTGTATTCTAAACCTAATCCCATGACCCTTTATCTATTTCTGACCCCCAGCCAATAATCCTTTTGACCCCCCCTGTCATTACCCCTTTTTGACCCTTTGGTCAAACACTCCAGTCAAACACCCAGCTTTCCCTCCCCACTGTTTATCCCTTCCCAACTTGCCCTGCAACTCCTGCAACACCTCTCCCACTCACCACTCACCTCACCTTATCCCTTCAACACTACCCCCTCATCATCATACCTAGCCACCCCCCCTAGTTGCAGTCTAAAAGCCACAGAGGTCAAATTACCCTTTCCCGCCAAAAATCATCAAAAGGCCAATATGAGCAAAACTCATCCATTGGCTCAAAAATGTGGTGGGATTTGATCAAGAAGACACGTGGAAGCTGTTTGGGTATAAAAGAAAGAAGAAAAGCAAGAAGAGTGGAAGTAGTTAGTTTAGTTTTAAAATTGTATGTCGTTTATTATGCTTATGTTTTGATAAAACTCAAAAATGTAATCTTTTTGTTTCTATGTATTAAACTTAAAGTTGTTTTATAGTTGTAATCAGTTTTAAGCATCAATTCAAAGTCTCACTTAAGTTTCTTATGTCCATGTTAACTGTTGCAAAATCCAGTCTCTAATTCTTACATTCAAACCTTTAACAGCTTAATTTTAAGTTTTAACAAGTTTATTTAAGCCTACTATAGCTTTTGTTAAGCTTATAAATCAATTTTGGGCAATTTTCATTTGTGGTCAACAAAAGTCAAACTGAGGTGAGATATTGGTTCAAGCAGTTTGGAGATGGAATGAGGGTTGATGCAGAGTGATTTTGGGTTGGATTAAACTCATTTAGCATAGTGTGGGTTCTGGTTTAAGCTGCAAATGAGCTGGGAAACTTGTGAGCTCTTCTTCTTCATAAACTGTTTTTTTTTAATCTGCATAACTTGTTGAGTTTGAACATGTTGTCATTAATAATTTAAACTTGTTTAAATAGTGACAATTAGGATAACTAAAGTCATATTAAGCATGGGTTTGTACTAATTCAGTAGTAGCTTAGTTAAAAAATCAAAACAATCCATATAAGTGTGTTTGGATCAGTTGCTTAATTGTGCTTAAGCTTTGGTGTATGTTTAAATCCTGTCTATGCAGTCTTAATATAGTCCACTTGAACCAATTCAGTCATCAAATATCACTTTGGCACTCTCAAAGTCAAAATTACATTGATCCTGCTTTAATTTCATGTCTGTTAGGATTTCATAAAACCAAAGGGTTGTTTTGTGTTAAAATATCACTAGAGTAGCTTAATGTAGTTTCACTTCAACATTTAACATCATTCTCAGTCCACAAAGTTGGATCAAAACTCATGAAAGTCAAAATTCCAATTCTGTCAAAAGTCAAATACTTGCAAAACTCAGTTTTGGCCCAACTAGAAGGATTTTTCTTGGGCTCATTTCTAAACCAAATCAAATGAAACTCTGGGTTTTAGAAGTTAAGTTGGTCTAGTTTCTTATTAGGAATTTTATAGATTTTTAGCAATTTTCTATAAGCCTCAAATAAGCTTGTCAAACAGGCTTAAATGCCCTGTTCAAAACTCAGTGAATACTGAGTTTTGCACAGTTTGTGCAGGCTTCTCAACAAGCTCATCAGAGCTTGTCTAAGTCTAATTTTTGGTTTATAAGTTCTTGGCCAAGTCTAGTTTACGTTCCAACCTTGTGTTTTCATTTTTAGCTTATTTTGTAGCCTGTGCTTGAGCCTAAAGTAGCCATCAAAACTGCTTTTAGCACTTGTATTCAAATCATCCAACCTCCACAGTTTGGATCTCAGAGGTTTAGGCTTGTTGTTTCTTGTTTCATTTGAGTTCTTTTAGCATAATATTGCTTCTGTATCAGTGTGGTGCTTATTTAGTACCATTTGCTTTTCTCAAGTGCTTATTTATAAGCAGTTTCCACTGCAGACTCAATTTCCTCCAAACAAGCACATGTTTTTCTATTTTTCTTAGATTCATAACATTATTTTAGAGTTTTCCTGAATTTTTCACATTTTTCTAGGACAGTTTGCTATTTTTCTTAATTAAAAACAGTTTTTAGGCCATTTTAATTAGCTTTTAATACAATTAAATCAGAAAAAGTTCAAAAAAATAATTTTTCACTTTTCTTAAGTTAATATAAATATAAAAAGTCAAAAAAATATTTTTCCAGATTTTTCTTAGTTAAATTTGTATTTTTAAGTAATTTAATTAGTTTTAAATAGTTTAAAATTCATAGAAAATACAAAAATAATCAGAAAAATATAAAAACAGTTTTGAAAATTCTCTTTTGATATTTTAGATTTTTCCAAGCCATAATTTTATTTTTCTAGCTTTATTTCCTATTTTCTTGTATTTTAGGCTATTATTAATTAGTTAAAAATAGTTTTTAATTAATAATAATTAGATAAATAGTTTTAAAAATAATTTTCTTTTTCTAATAATTTTCTTTTATCATTAGGTTTGTAAAAATGTCATTTTCATATTTTTAGGATGTATATTGTTTAAATTTTACATTTTCTTTTGTACGTCGCGTAGTTTTTAATTCTGTTTTATAAAAACATAAAAACAAAAACATCATTTTGCAAATAGTGATAGCGTTTATTTAATATAGTTTATCTTTTTAATTTCCTTTAATTTGCATTTAAGCCCCTGTAGCTTATGTACTTTTTCCTTAGTTATAATAAATCACAACTCTTTTCCGTTCAAATCCTCTCGATCACTATACGTCTGACTATTCTCGCACAGCTCGTTGGGACTTAACGACCTGGGGAAACACTATACTCTCCTGATCTTCATTGCATTGGTGTTTAAGCTGTTTTAAGTTTCTTACAGTCGGCCATTCACAAGTGGTCAACTTGCGTAAGAAAACTTGACGGTTTTGCACGGATCAAATTTTGGCGCCGCTGCCGGGGAGCAGTGCTAATAGTCTTACGTTTAGCAGATTAGTGATTTGAATATTCACTCCTTGTTTATACCATCTATATGTTTATATAAAAATCAAAAACGCAAAAAGATTTTCATTCTTTGTTTTTGCAAAATGTTTATCCAAAAACCCAAAAATATTCATCTTAACCCTCTTACCCTTTTTGATTCTTTATCCCTTTACCCTCTATCCATTTGATTCTAACTTCTTCTATTCTCATGGAATCTCTCAACTCCGACGAATTCTGGGACGAAGTTGAAAAACTTCAGACTTATTCACAAATGTCAAGAATTCGTGTTGTTCGTGATGATCCATTAATTCTGCGTAGGGAAATGGAACGAGAAACCGGGGTGACAAAGGACCAGGTACTTCCATCTGATAATGGAAGTGCTAAATACGTCCAACCTACGGTTATCCAAAGATCTAACCCCTCAATTGCTCCTAAGCCGTCTAGAATTGATCCTAAACTTTCACGATTTACGGTTAAAAGCAAACATGCAGAATTTAGACCGGTGACTAGCAAGAATAACTTGCCTAATCTTCACGTTTCTCAAGAACCAGAACCGGAGACCATAACGGAAGTGGTGGAAATTGCTAGCTCTCAGAGCACACCACTTGTCCCACCTCCGGATTTTTCAAAATGTTCTTCGAGACTTGATAGTCATTCAGATCACCATGTTGGTTTTGTTGATTCTTTGAATAAACTGATTCCTTCTCATAACTCTCAAATGCAATCGTTTATTCCTTGTGTCGGTTGTGGTGAGCCTCTTTATGGTTCACCCTGTCGTTGGTGTGCGTGTGTACAATGTGGTAATGATATTCGTAACGGGAGTTGTTTGTTTTGTGGTTCGAGGAATTCATTTGATTATGATCCTAATCCGAACTCATTTAACGACCCCTCAAATTTTTCCAATTACCCACCACAGCCCGACCTATCTTCATATAACCAACATAACTGCTGTGAATTTTGTGGAGGTCCTCACCAAGGATTTGAGTGTCAATCCGGAAACACGTTTGTCTATGAACAGTTTTCTGGTGATGCTCAGAACTTTGGTTATGACCAATATCCATATAATTCACCAGTCCAGACTCAACAGTTTTACTGTTGTGAGAACTGTGGAGGTTCCCATTTCAGCTCTGATTGTCAAACAGGGAATCCATTCCCTTGTAACAATTACGACTATCCATATCACGACCAACCTCCGCAGTGCCAAATGACTCAAACTCCTCAGCAAACCCAACAAGACACTTATCTAGAGCTTCTGGAGTCAGTGAAAAGAACTGAGGAGTTGAGAAAAACAGCATTTCATAATATTCCCAGTTTTTCTTGTGTATATTGTGGGGGTCCTCATGATGATTATCAATGTCAACCTTCCGGTTTTGACAAATCTCCACTCCCACAATGTCCTGTCATTCAAAATTCACATGAGAAATCCATGGAAGAATTGTTAGCTGATGAGCAGGCTGCTAAAATAAATTCCCAAATTGCCTTTGAAAAATCTATTAGGGAATCAATTGCAAAAGAAAAAGCAGCCAGATCTAGCTCTCAGTTTCATTTTATTCCTGATGACAGTGATGATGAGGATATACTTGAAGATTCATCAAGTTCATCAGATGATATCCCAGCAGTTGAGATTCCATCTCAAACAACTGCTATCACACCCGAAGCTCCCACTCACTCTCTGACCATGGGGGACGAGCATCTTGACACTGTTCCTGAAAAGGAATCGGACGAATTCATAAAGTCTAGTGTTGAGAACCTTGTCCCAATCCCGAGAGAGTCACAGGGAACTTCTGATCATGTGTGTGATTCTCTTTCCCCTATTGAGTGTTCAAAAGATCATTTTGAAACTTTCTCCGATGTTAGCGACGATTGTACTTCTTATGAAAACATCGAGTTTATTGAGGCATCACTCCCCCAGACTGATGCTGATCATCCTCTTGAGGAGTTCACCGACGAGCTCACTCACATCAGTCCACTTTCATCAGAAAGTGACGATGATCTCTTGGATTTCGAAGCCGATCTTGGAGAAACTGAAAATCTCCTATATAATGATCATCCACTCATTTCTTGTCCCATTTCCGACTCTTCCATTCCTTCTCTCACTCCGGATGAGGAAGATGATAACTTTTGGAAGGAGGTCGATGCTTTTCTTAGTGATGAGTCAATTCCAACAGGGATTGACAATACTTACTTTGATTCGGAGGGAGACATCCTCTTTCTTGAAAATCTGTTGATTAAAGAACCGTTTCCAGCTCTCCCTCCCGGAAATTTTGTTGCCAATCACCATACAAGCTTCAAGTCTAAGCTTAAAAATCTAACAAATGGTGATTTGCTCCTCACTAATGAAGAATGGGATTGCATTGTGATGCACATCTTTATTCCATTTTCCACAAATGGTGTGGGTTCTCGTTCCCTTTTCTCCTTCCGGAATGAGGACACTATTTTTGATCCCGGCATTTTCATTTATCATTTTTGAGCCGGTTCTATGTATATCTCGTCCGTGTGGAACTTTCACGTACTTCAATGTTTATCCAAACATCTTGAATGAAAGTCCGATGGAGATTGTCTCTTCCACTTACTTCCCCATGAACAAATTAATTCGGGGTCGAGTCAAGCTAGCGACTCGGTAATCAAAAACAGTAGTTAAACATGGGTTTTCACCCGTGTGTACCACCCTAGTGTGGGGGAGATGCCCCACATGTTGTATATAGATCTTAAAAATGAATGAAAATTGTAAATATTAAAAAAAGAGAATAATTGTTGTGTTTCTAAACTTAGCTAGTAATGTTATCTTTTTACGTTCTAAGTTTCAGCATAACAGCCGGTACTTTGAATATTGAGGACAATATTCATTTCTAAGTGTGGGGGGGAAATTCTGGCGAATTTTGATCATAAATGTACCCTTTAAGTCCCTTTTTCCCCCAAAATGGCCAAATTTTAAAATTTTTTTTAGTGGAAGTACTATGTACTAAACACAACAAATGGTAATCAGTCCACCATGTCTAACCCACATAAGGATTGGCTAATCCAGGAGCAAACGGCTCTTGGTAAAGATATCTCAAATCCGTTGACGGCTTGCAATTTGCCCAAAATTGTATGGTATTCAGCTCACCTTATCCTTAAAAGTGAAGAGTTGGCTAGCCCGCAAGTTTATGGCTTGTGGTAAAGGCAGTGGAAAAACCATAATTGGTAATCAGCTCACCAAAGATAATATTGATAATTTATCTAAGAGTTGGCTAGTCCAGAAGCAAACGGCTTCTGGTAAAGACAAATCAAATCCGTTGGAAGCTGGTGATTTGCTCAAAATCATTTGGTTATCGGTGTACCAAGGTTCTTACTTGAACTGAAACATTTGGCTACTCCCAAAGTAATGGATTTTGGTAAAGAGATGAAATCCATTAAATTTTTCTCAAAACATTGCTAGGGACTAGCAATATCTTAGTGTGGGGGATTGATGTGTGTCTAAATACTCATCATTTTTGTACCATTTAAACTGCAAAAACATCTGAAAACACTCAGAAATGCATCAAAATGATAAAAATATCACAAATAAGTGTTTTATATGTTTTAAATGCAAAAATATCAAAATCTGGTGAAAAACGTATCAAGTTTGCATAATTGGCAGTTTTAGTCCCCCAAGTTTCAAAAGTTGTCAAAAACAGTCCCTGGTAAATCTAAATAAAGAAAAATATCATTTTAAGTCCCTAGGGATTCTTAAGTTGTCAAAATTGGTCCTTGAGATTTAAAATTGCAAATTTACAACTTAGGTCCCTAAACTTTGAAATTTGGCAAAAATAGTCCTTGGAAATTATAAAATGTCAAAAATGGTCCTTGTACTATTGGAACTTGTCAGTTTTGGTCCTTGTGACAGTTTTGAGAAATTGGCAGAAATGGTCCTTCATGATTGGAGAAATTGCAAAAGTGGTCCTTGTATTCTAAACCTAATCCCATGACCCTTTATCTATTTCTGACCCCCAGCCAATAATCCTTTTGACCCCCCTGTCATTACCCTTTTTGACCCTTTGGTCAAACACCCCAGTCAAACACCCAGCTTTCCCTCCCCACTGTTTATCCCTTCCCAACTTGCCCTGCAACTACTGCAACACCTCTCCCACTCACCACTCACCTCACCTTATCCCTTCAACACTACCCCCTCATCATCATACCTAGCCACCCCCCTAGTTGTAGTCTAAAAGCCACAGAGGTCAAATTACCCTTTCCCGCCAAAAATCATCAAAAGGCCAATATGAGCAAAACTCATCCATTGGCTCAAAAAAGTGGTGGGATTTGATCAAGAAGACACGTGGAAGCTGTTTGGGTATAAAAGAAAGAAGAAAAGCAAGAAAAGTGGAAGTAGTTAGTTTAGTTTTAAAATTGTATGTCGTTTATTATGTTTATGTTTTGATAAAACTCAAAAATGTAATCTTTTTGTTTCTATGTATTAAACTTAAAGTTGTTTTATAGTTGTAATCAGTTTTAAGCATCAATTCAAAGTCTCACTTAAGTTTCTTATGTCCATGTTAACTGTTGCAAAATCCAGTCTCTAATTCTTACATTCAAACCTTTAACAGCTTAATTTTAAGTTTTAACAAGTTTATTTAAGCCTACTATAGCTTTTGTTAAGCTTATAAATCAATTTTGGGCAATTTTCATTTGTGGTCAACAAAATTCAAACTGAGGTGAGATATTGGTTCAAGCAGTTTGGAGATGGAATGAGGGTTGATGCAGAGTGATTTTGGGTTGGATTAAACTCATTTAGCATAGTGTGGGTTCTGGTTTAAGCTGCAAATGAGCTGGGAAACTTGTGAGCTCTTCTTCTTCATAAACTGTTTTTTTTTAATCTGCATAACTTGTTGAGTTTGAACATGTTGTCATTAATAATTTAAACTTGTTTAAATAGTGATAATTAGGATAACTAAAGTCATATTAAGCATGGGTTTGTACTAATTCAGTAGTAGCTTAGTTAAAAAAATCAAAACAGTCCATATAAGTGTGTTTGGATCAGTTGCTTAATTGTGCTTAAGCTTTGGTGTATGTTTAAATCCTGTCTATGCAGTCTTAATATAGTCCACTTGAACCAATTCAGTCATCAAATATCACTTTGGCACTCTCAAAGTCAAAATTACATTGATCCTGCTTTAATTTCATGTCTGTTAGGATTTCATAAAACCAAAGGGTTGTTTTGTGTTAAAATATCACTAGAGTAGCTTAATGTAGTTTCATTTCAACATTTAACATCATTCTCAGTCCACAAAGTTGGATCAAAACTCATGAAAGTCAAAATTCCAATTCTGTCAAAAGTCAAATACTTGCAAAACTCAGTTTTGGCCCAACTAGAAGGATTTTTATTGGGCTCATTTCTGAACCAAATCAAATGAAACTCTGGGTTTTAGAAGTTAAGTTGGTCTAGTTTCTTATTAGGAATTTTATAGATTTTTAGCAATTTTCTATAAGCCTCAAATAAGCTTGTCAAACAGGCTTAAATGCCCTGTTCAAAACTCAGTGAATACTGAGTTTTGCACAGTTTGTGCAGGCTTCTCAACAAGCTCATCAGAGCTTGTCTAAGTCTAATTTTTGGTTTAGAAGTTCTTGGCCAAGTCTAGTTTAAGTTCCAACCTTGTGTTTTCATTTTTAGCTTATTTTGTAGCCTGTGCTTAAGCCTAAAGTAGCCATCAAAACTGCTTTTAGCACTTGTATTCAAATCATCCAACCTCCACAGTTTGGATCTCAGAGGTTTAGGCTTGTTGTTTCTTGTTTCATTTGAGTTCTTTTAGCATAATATTGCTTCTGTATCAGTGTGGTGCTTATTTAGTACCATTTGCTTTTCTCAAGTGCTTATTTATAAGCAGTTTCCACTGCAGACTCAATTTCCTCCAAACAAGCACATGTTTTTCTATTTTTCTTAGATTCATAACAATATTTTAGAGTTTTCCTGAAATTTTCACATTTTTCTAGGACAGTTTGCTATTTTTCTTAATTAAAAACAGTTTTTAGGCCATTTTAATTAGCTTTTAATACAATTAAATCAGAAAAAGTTCAAAAAAATAATTTTTCATTTTTCTTAAGTTAAGATAAATATAAAAAGTCAAAAAAATATTTTTCCAGATTTTTCTTAGTTAAATTTGTATTTTTAAGTAATTTAATTAGTTTTAAATAGTTTAAAATTCATAGAAAATACAAAATTAATCAGAAAAATATAAAAATAGTTTTGAAAATTCTCTTTTGATATTTTAGATTTTTCCAAGCCATAATTTTATTTTTCTAGCTTTATTTCCTATTTTCTTGTATTTTAGGCTATTATTAATTAGTTAAAAATAGTTTTTAATTAATAATAATTAGATAAATAGTTTTAAAAATAATTTTATTTTTCTAATAATTTTCTTTTATCATTAGGTTTGTAAAAATGTCATTTTCATATTTTTAGGATGTATATTGTTTAAATTTTACATTTTCTTTTGTACGTCGCGTAGTTTTTAATTCAGTTTTATAAAAACATAAAAACAAAAACATCATTTTGCAAATAGTGATAGCGTTTATTTAATATAGTTTATCTTTTTAATTTCCTTTAATTTGCATTTAAGCCCCTGTAGCTTATGTACTTTTTCCTTAGTTATAATAAATCACAACTCTTTTCCGTTCAAATCCTCTCGATCACTATACGTCTGACTATTCTCGCACAGCTCGTTGGGACTTAACGACCTGGGGAAACACTATACTCTCCTGATCTTCATTGCATTGGTGTTTAAGCTGTTTTAAGTTTCTTACAGTCGGCCATTCACAAGTGGTCAGCTTGCGTAAGAAAACTTGACGGTTTTGCACGGATCATCATCCCTAAAAATTTCACCACCAAAGCTTCCGAGGCTCTTGTATTGAAGAAAGAAATTGAACCATCTGAAAGTGAGACTTTGGCAGCTTCACCCCAAACCGAAAATCCTTGTGATGAGCAGATTCGAAGCTCTATTTCAAGCTTGACTTAGCCAGGTGTACCGATAAGCACACCATTATTATAAATCCCGCTGCTCCTTTTAAGAACGATAATCGAGGATCTCCATTCGAGGTTATATCATCAAGTAGAAGAACAGCAACGTATCATCCCACATTTGAATACCTCGTCTCAAATTCCTTTTCCACTGAAGTCTGAAGCAATCCATTCCGAAAGGTGTCAAGAGAACAATTCCCCCAAGTAGTTGAATTGATGTAGTCAGTCTCTTTGTATAATGCTCAAGAACTCTCCCGAATACACATCATGAGGGTAATGAAGAACACCTCCCCTATGTTCACATCTTTCGTCCCTGATGAGTGTGTATGAAGCTCAAGAATCCGAAGTACACCAATATCCAAGAACTCTCCTGAATACACATCATGAGGGTAATGAAGAACACCTCCCCTATGTTCACATCTTTCATCCCTGATGAATGTGTAAGAAGCTCAAGAATCCGAAGTACACACATTCCCAATGAGAGAATAACTGATAACACCTCCCTCATGTTACACATTTATCTCCCCTGAATATGTCGTACTTGTGTACCTCTTTTATCTTCAGAAACTTTCTCTAACATCTCTTCCCCCACATAGTTGGAATAATAACACTAAAAGCCTTGATGAGTAAAACCTTGAGTTTCTCTGCGGTCATGACATTTGTCTTCCCGGGATATCTTCAATCATTTAGAAGAATTAAGTTCATCAAGTTTACTCGCTTTTAGATTCGTGTCTCCTTCCCCCTTGCTGGTTTTGACACTTCAGAATCAGCAACTCTTTGTAAGCCCGTATACTTGAAATCTTTTGAGAAGAACACATGTAATCTTGTGGGAATCAACTTGCTGAAGTAGAATGTGAGCAAGTCTAATTGGGGATTAACTTTGGCATTTCACTCTCCCCCAATTAGTGCTCTCCCCTAAACCGACAATCTATTTGATAACAGCCCAGATTAAGAAGAAGTCTTTAGATCGTTAAATGTAATTCATCTTTAGTCTTCTAACATGCAGCAAAAATTGTAGAACAGATTGTAGACTCGACCTTCTTCAACATTGTTCAGTTGGGGAATAGATAGTTAACATCTTCAACTCACACCAAAAAGCATCCCAATTAACTTACATCTTGCAAATCCTCTTAACTAAAATCCCTCCCAATCAAACAAGAACAGAATGATGTTCATCAAGGAAATCAGCAATCAGGCCGCAGCGAACACACGAAATGGTAACACCAAACTACCAATAACATCAAACAAGAACAGAGAGATTGTTCGGAATCATCATGTTGATGTATACGTGAAGCATTAACCGGAAGCACTTTGTCGATAAACTCATCAATCCGAGTGAAGATGTCAACCAGCGGCTCATAGAAGAAAAAACACCATGTAAAGATGACCCGATAAGAAGAAGCTCGGTTCTTACATGAGTTAGGAGCCGTATGACCATATATTCTCATATATCAATCAACCATGTAGAATTATCATACTTCTTCTCCCCTTCAAGAATTGCATACGGAGATGCCATTCTTGATTAAACAAGTGAATATCTTTAACAAATGTAGTCTATTCACACTTCTCCCCCGCAAAATTAGCACATGATGTCGCCATCGTCATTATAGTAGAGCAAGTGGAATAAGAAAACAATCAACAGTAGCCCAATTCACTTGAGAATTTAAAGCGCATGGAAAAAGTATGAAGCATGTTGATGAGAATGGTCATAATAAGAAGATTTCTCTTCTTCCGAAGATAATGCGCACTGAAGCGTACACACTTCTTTTCTTTAGAGAACGAGGCATGAACTGATGTGTTCATACATCATAAGAAGATTTCTCTTCTTTCAAAGATAATGCGCACTGAAACGTACACATTTCTTTTCTTTAGAGAACGAGGCATGAACTGTTGTGTTCATACGTCATTATCTCTCTCTTTTCAGCTCTTTTAGCAAAACATGTAATCATCCCCATTATCATTCTATAGGCTCTTTGTCGTGACAGCTGATGGAGAAAACCCAATATGATGAATTTGACCGTGAAGAAAACTAACCCGAACTCGTGACTTAAACTTGCACATATGTAACAAAGAGCGGTGTCGAGACTTCATCCTCCATTGAATCTCTAAGTACTCTATACTCTTCAACCAACCAACCATCAAGTATAAGACGTACATCACCTCTTGAAAATCCACAATTGAATGTGACACTGAGCACTACAACGTAACTCCTTAAAGTGATAGTTATTTTGAGGTGATAAGAGCCCAATTCCCCCAAGTGGTAAAAAGAAAAGGTAAAAGTCACCCAACAATAACTAGATTTCCAAGTCTTCATTTTTGATAATAAGCTCAAACAAGGATCATGAAGAATCTTCATCCATCCATCCCCGATACCTTCAGATACTAAGTACACTTGCCCGTGATAATTCACTTCAACCTCAAATAAATAATAGTGAATTAACTCCGTTGTCACATCTTTCGATTAAAAGCTCAAATCTAGCCTTCTTTGACATTTAAACGAACTTTGATAATGGTTTCATCCTGACCATGGTTAAATGCACATAACCCCATAAAACCTTGTAATAACCAAACTGCCATGACAAATATCCAAACACACATCCAATTCATGAAGTACACCCATTTATCCCTTCTTCAAAACAGAAAACGTAGCACCATCATCAAATAAGATCCTGAAATACACTTTCCTTTCTCCAAGATGGTTCCATCAATACGGGATTTTACAATTCTATTGTTTAAACCGAGAAATAGGTTCTTTCGCGGGATTTTACAAAACCAAGAATAAACCGTAAGATAGATCTGGAAATGCACTTTACTTTTACCGGGATGTTTCCATTGTTACGGGATTTTACAAGTCTATGATTTAAACCGAGAAATAGTTTCTTTCGCGGGATTTTACAAAATCAAGACAAAACCGTTAAACAATGTCAGCTTGAATGTATTATGACAATTTTGGTTTCGGTGAATATCTGTTTTAGGGGAACATGCAGTGGTTTATCAATGGTTCATTATCCAACAACAACAAGATCAACAATCATCCAATAAACACTTTGGTAAACACATTATTCACGCATTCTGTCGGCTATCGCAGTGACAACACGGTGAAGTAAATCAGATATGCCAAACTTGATCATGAAGTGAACTTCCCCAGATTTGTTACTTAAACTTGTACTAATCCTCGTGAAAAAGAAACGGTGTACCCAATGTACAAACCTCTTGACATTCTCAACTAAGTGAGACACTGAAGTGATAGTTATGTTATGGTTAAAGCGAGAAAGAGTCACAACCGTAATTAAATAGCCAAGTCTTTATCACCATCTATAAACGCCCAAACAAGTCATCTTCGCGGAAGGGTAGAAAGAAAGAAGACGAAATAAGCAGACCCGCCTGGAAAACTTCACATCAAACCCAAATAAGAAATATCGTTCAAACAACCCCGTAGTCAACCTTGTTTAAATAAACACTTTAAGCCTGTGACATAAAACTCTTCGTGAAAAATGCATAATCCAATGTATCAAGTCGCATACCACAACACTCTCATCATCACACCAAATCAAATCTCATTATCACAAGTCTCATCGACAAATCTCTTAACCAAGACACATAAAATCTCATTAATTCCAAATCTTGAGAAGCCCATCATTTTCTCAATTTTAAGCACAAGACGTGCATATGCAGTATCATTCGTGAAAATTATAACCGACCAAAATTCCGCTCATTTTCCAATATATAAAACAATGTATCCAAAATTTTTAACACAAAAAAAATTTGGATAACAACATAATTATATTTATTATGGTCAAAAATGAAAATATCACGTCAACCGTGTGTGCAAACCATCTCAGCCCATTTCACATATAGTAGTGCACGTTTCCTATGAGAAGCCCAACGACAAAGAAATTACTCAATCCAGCACAATTAGAGGCCCCGTATGGAATTCAATAAGAGGCCCGGTTAGAAAACAGTCAATCCCGATCCATTCACAAATTAGTTAACCAGTTACCCTAATTTTAGGGGATATAAAAACGCACCATGACTCACATAACCCTAAAAATCCTCCTATCAAACCCTTATCACATAATCTGTATGCCCCCATCTTCCTAACTGATCACTCCAATAGTCCTTAACAACAAAAAAAACCCAGCCTCCTTTTCTTGAATCTATATCAAGCTCCAGCAATCTTGACAATTCCTAATCACACTTCAACAAATTAATCTTATCTTTGTATATTTCTCACAAGTGATTTCGGACACAAGACAACCCATATGAATACATCCTTGCCACAGGGATGGCTTGAGGGTTGAGTGATTGCCATGATATCAATTACACGACTCAAGGTAGGTTTTAATAATATTCATGTTCTTTTGTTACTTTGAACCAACGAACGAGGGCAAAAGGGATAACAAATTGTTGTTATACTATTTTCTTTTGAAGTTCGAACATGACCAAGAAGCCTATTCTTCAAATGGTGTCTTTGTTACTTAGATAAATGATGGTTATTTCTTTCGTATGATGCCTTTCAATAGGCTTAATAGAACGAAAGTGTGACTGAGATCCAATAAGTTTATGATTTATCAAATGGTATTCGATCTATGATGATAGTTTTCGAGGGTATTGATCCTTAGATGTGGTCTTTATGTAGCAGTGAGCAACCCTAAAACAAATCTGAGATTTTTGTCATATGTTGAATCTTGTAGTTTAGATGATGATGGTTAAACTGATGTCGTGAATATGTTTTAGGTGTCTGGTATTAGTGTGGTCGAGTCCTGTTGTGTTCATGGTCAAACTTCTTTCTTCATCTTTTTACATCATAACAGACAAGTTGCTAGCATGGAGTCAAGTCGCTAGGTATGAACAAGTCGCTACTTGTTAAATAACAAGTCGCTACGACACATTATTTCTGCACAAGTCGCTAACATTATTTCACAAGTCGCTACAGATTATAGACTCATCTTTAAAAAAAGGCAAGTCACTATTGATAAACAAGTCGCTAACTTTTATTTCAGTTTGACTCAAGAATCAAACCTCCACCAGATATTAGGACCATGTTTTGACAACTTGCTACTTATAAACAAGTCGCTAGCAAGAACATTGCATCTTTTTGCCAGTTTGACCACAGTTTGAAGACCTTTTACCCAGAAAAATATTCACGGTGTTATAACTGTGGGTAAGTTTATAGAAAAATAAGTTTTTTTTTAAGACCTTTGACCTAGAAAACTGTCACAGTTTGCATCTTTTACCCAGAAAAATGTGATATTCGAAGACCTTTTGACCCATGTTTTGACAAACCAGAAATGACCAATAGACCACATGGATATGATACCAAAAAAATGTCTAAAGAATGATATGTATATGTTTTGACCAAAATAATATTTTGACACAATACAAATAACATCAGATAAACTACCAGACATTTTGTAAGACCAATAAAGGATATACAATACTTGTTTAAAGCTGTTTATCAATACCAACATATAAAAATGTTCGGACCATTAAAACAGTACACAAACACAAAATCAGTTTAAGAGCATGAATCAAAACCATAAAAAAAATCATCACCACACAAAAACCTTGGCTCTGGTACCATTTGTAGGATCGAAATATTATTGTGTTTGATGATTCGGGTGGTCTTGGATGATCAAAATACATGTTAAACATTTTAGAGAGAGAAAGTAGAGAGGGAGTTTCTTGGTAGAGACTTGATGAACAAATAAAATGTTAGATTGAATGAGAAGCTCCACCCCTTCCATGGATGGAAGGGGTATTTATACTTACAACATATACGTCCTCCTGTCAGACTGTGGATCAGGCATACAGTCGGTAAAGACCCGTCCTTGCTCCACGGTGTTACTCTAAACTATTCTACGCTACTGACTAACTAATTAACTATTAAATAACGTAAACAACGACAAATCTACGAGCTAACATATGCTAGAACATTAAAGGGGTGACTGACACTTTAACATGGAATTTCCAATTCCTAACACCAACAATCTCTAAGAGAAAGTCGATATATTATGTAGGGTTCCCAGTGAGAATGAAACAAATCCTTTTAAGAGGAATTGAGTGGCTAGAAGGTTAGGTGCAGTGTGTCACTGGGTCCATGACGTCTTTGTCTTCAATATCAGCGTCATCTTAGTGACAACCAGTAGCAGATGAATTGAACCCGGTTTTTGCCCTAAGGTTGATTATGGAGGGCTATTTCTTTTCACCCTTTCTTATACTTTTCTTTTTAATTCTTCAACCCCATCTTTCTCCTTTCTCACATTACTCCTTTTTTCAATCATACATAAGGACTTCTAATATTAACTATTTGTGATGTCCTTGGGTAGATCCCTCCGGCTCTGGCGGATCATAGGACGAATTTCCTATCCTTAGTCACCTTATAAATTCATGACTGTCCCATGTTGCCATAAAACCATTTTTCTTGAAATTCTCTCAGAGTGTTTATGATTGAAAATATGTTTGAAACACTCCGAGAGTTTTATATTTTCATAAACACTCCCCTCCACATGTGCTTATAAGTTTTGACAAAAATCTGCATAGTGAGGGCAGAGTTCGCACTTTTTGAATTGATCGACTTTAAATGAACAAAACCGATTCGAGACACGTTTACATCACTAGATAACTAGCTTGAAATTATTACCCGTCCTGGTCAAGTCCATAGAAACTTTCTCGAGATGGTACATGATTCCTCGTCAATGGTTGAAAGATTTTGAAAATCTTTTTGAACAATCTTGAAAAAGGTGCTCAAGATGATGATGATTTCTCACCAGTTTTAAATGTAGTGCACTGAAGCGTACACTTGATTTTTCTTTAAAAACACGAGTTTTGATTTGAAATAATCAAAAGTCATCATTTTTGTTCGGGTTTCGTACTGAAGTATACGAAAGCCATTTTTGAAGAAATTTTGAGAAACGACATGTTTTAGAAAACATTTAAAGAACTCTCGTTCAAGCATATGTACATGTCTGTATCATTGTTGAATGACATTTCTAGAAACGTACAGAATATCGATTATACGAGAGACATGTCGTGAGAAGAAAATTTTTATATTTTTGATTTTTTATTGTTTTTGTATTTTTGAAAGTTTTATATTTTTATATTTTGCTTTTGTTGGTTTTTCAAATTTTGTATTTTGTTTTTCAAAAATATTTACAGCGAAGCTTTTTTTGGAAAATCATTTTCAAGAAGATTCGAGAAGACATTCTAACCCCTCAGGGGTTAGGCTTCGCATTCCAATTCGTCAAACTAAATCGTCAAACCTTTCTTTTGGATGGGCTTTAGTAAATAGATCGGCGAGTTGGTAATCAGTCTTCACGAAAAATAATTCAACAGTACCTTCTTCCACATGTTCTTTTATGAAGTGATAGCGTACTCTGATATGCTTAGTATTTGAGTGATGAATAGGATTGCATGATATGGCTATGGCACTTTTCGAGTCACAATACATAGGTATTTTATCAAAAGTAAAGCCATAATCTGTGAGTTATGGTCTCATCCATAGAACTTGAGCACAACACGCAGATAGAGATACATACTCAGCTTCAGCGGTTGAAAGTGCAGTGCAATCTTGTTTCTTTGAAGACCAGCTGACTAACTTTTCACCCAAAAATTGTGCTCCTCCGGATGTACTTTTTGCTGTAACTTGATCACCTGCGTGGTCTGCATCTGAAAAGGCAATTAGATCAAATCTGGATTCCTTCGGATACCAAAGACCCTTGTGAATGGATGTCTTCAGGTACCGAAAGATCCTTTTAACCTCTGTTGGAATCACTCCTAAACAGTATTTCAAGTATTTATATTTCATATGTAATAGGTAGCTTTATTATGGCCTTTATGTTTGTTTAAGGTCTAGCTTATGTAGAAGGCCCATAAGCTTAGGCCCAAGCCCACATAAGAAAGGATGGGAACTAGGAGTGTTGCCCTAGCTTCCCTCCTATAAATACTCTTGTAAACCCTCATTTGAGGGTTGGTTGTTCAAGTTCTTTTCTTTCACTCACCTCCTACGCCTAACCGTATATTGTATTGTGTGTGTGTGTGTTTGATACTTCGCCTCACCTCCTTTCTATATTACTTGTGTTTGTAAAACTAGTGACCTAACAGTGGTATCAATCGCCTACTAGTTGGGTGAATCGTGTTTGTTTTTGAAGTGGGTTTCGGTCCTACACCTAAAACGCACCTTGATACTTTGGTTCGCTTAAAAACTTTTTTTTTTTACTTTTTAATCCAAGATTCTTGTACTTTCAATGTTTTAAGGTGTTAAAATACGTGTTTTTGGCAAAAAGTTTCAAACTTTATGCGTGGTTAGTTGTTTTTGAACGTGTTTTTGTTCTTGGGTGTCGTTCTACGCGTAACCCGTTTAGCCGTTTTGGTACATCAAGTTTAACACTTTTGTGTTCTTTTGGTACTATTGAAGCTATTCCATAACAAAAATCTGGTTTAGAAACACACTTGGGCAAAATCAAAGTTACGAGTAATCCTACGCCTATTGAAACCCTAAAATTACGCGTAAGATTTTCCTTGGTTTGATCTTCATTTTCGTGGTTTATTCCGGTGTTTTCTTACTTGGATAAGTCTGAAAATACGTCGACTTTAGATATCTTTTGCACTGTGATAGTGTAAAAGATCATTTGGGCAAAAACCCTAAAATTACGCATAAGCATAAGCTTACGCGTAGAAATCCTACGCATAAGATTCACTTTACGCGTAAACTTAGTTCTACGCATAAGGTAATCCTACGCCTAACTTTCTACGCCTAACTTTTGTCTACGCATAACTTTAGTGTTTTTCCTACTTACGCGTAAGCTAAAACCTACGCGTAACTCCTTATTGTTACGCGTAACTTTTGGTGTTTTTATGCATAAGTGCTACTTGGTTCTTGTCTTTTCTACGCCTAAGGATACTTCATCAACAAAGGTTCATTCGACTACAAAGATCCATTTTTACTACACAAGTTTATCAACATGTCTCAACCACCATACTCTAACTATTTCCCTCACACTTATAATCATCAACAACAACAACAATTAACTCCACAACATCAACAATGGAATCAACAAAAAGCTATTTATCAACAACAATTTAATCAGCAACATACTCCACAACTTGGTGCTATTCCACCACCACAAATGGTTCAAACACCACCAAGCCTTCAAGTTCAACCCTACACAAATGATTTCAATCAACATCCATCAAGGAACACTATGAAGGAACCCACTTGGTTTGCAAAGATGTGTGAAGCTTTAAGCAGCCAACAATCAATTCATGAAGCTGGATCACTTGATAGACCTTCAATGCTCACTCCAGGAAACTACGATCAATGGGTAATAAGGTTCTTTAGGTTTTGTGATCTGAAGAAGCCACATGGAAAGTTCTTAAAGAAGGTTATCTTGGAAGGTCCATTTGAGATGCCTACTGTCATTGTACCCGGAGATCCAACTGCTGTTCCACCAAGAGATGAACAAACCAACATTGTTACTGTTGCAGATCTAAATGCTGCAGAACTTCTACACTATGAAGCTGATGAACTTGCAATGGAATAAATCCTCTTAGGATTACCAAACCCAATTCTTCGTAGTGTTGATGCTCAAAAAACTGCACAAAAAATGTGGGATCATATTCGTCTTCTTATGGAAGGATCTGTACTCAATCAGGAGGATTTGGAATCCAAAATTTACTTGGCTTATGAACACTTCATGATTGAACCTGGAGAGACACTAGAGTCCTATCATCATCGATTTTCAGACATCATCAATGATTTGGATAAACACAACATCATCATGCCAAGAATTGCAGTGAATACTAAGTTCCTGAGTAGTCTTGGTCCAGAATGGGAGAAGTATGTCATTTTTCTCTGTCAAGCGAAGAATATGCATCATTCTACTTATGGATTGTTGTACGATTACTTGAAGCCTCATGAAAAGGAAGTTGATCGGGAAAGGATTCTCCGTGCTCAAATTGCTAAACAATCACATCCAGATAATCAACAACTTGCCTTGTATGCTCAACAGAATTATCCCTCTCAACCAGCAACTCAACCAACTGCTTCTAACACACCTTCACAGCAACAACCTCAACAAAATCAATTGGTTCCATACAACAACAATGCTCAAGCATATGTCAGTGAAGCGACTAAGGAAATCGATTCGTTCGAAGCATTGCAACAAGGATTTGTGATGATTGCTAATGCTTTTGGTCGTTACACCAACAAATCCAACAATCGTATTCGTTCCTCATATAACACACGGACTCAAGCTGTTGTGAACAATGGACGTGTTGAAGTTCAGAATCGTGATTATGGTCGTCAGATGAGCGGTGGTCAAGGGTTTAATGCTGTGGGTAGGAATAACAACAGAGCTCAAATGGTGGAACAGGGAAATGCTCAGAATCGGTTAAATGGTCTTAGATGCTACAACTGCAATGAGAAGGGACACCTGGCTAATGCATGCCCAAAGCCAAGGACTAGGGGCAGTGCTTATTTCAAAGAGGCTTTACTTTTGTCTCTTAAGGATGAAGCTGGTGGATCTCTCACAGACAAAGAACAGAGCTTTATGGCAGATGCAGACTCAGATGATGATATGGAGGACTTGCAGGCCAATGCAGCTGTTATGTTGATGGCTAATATGCAAGAGTTACACATGAGTGAAACAGGCCCAGTGTATGACACTGATGGCTTGTCTCAGGTGCCCGAACAAACCATCATCATATCTGAACTAATATCTCCATCAATATCTGAATCTGGCACGGCTCAAAATGTTCAAAATGAGTCATCTACATCTTATTCTACCGATTTTCAAATAAACCCCGTAGTCACATTTGACGATCAAGATGACCTTACGGTTTCCCTTGACAATCAAATTGACTCCGTGGTTATACTTGAGGATCTAAATAATGATCATATTGTGACTCACGTTGAACACGATGAACCTTTGCCTCATCCAGATCTTGTTCTGTTACTTAAAGACCAACAATCCCAAATTGCTGAATGTGTTGCATTAAATCAGACCTTAAAAAGTAAAAATGCACTGCTAACCAAGGACTTTGAATGCTTACAAATGCAACTCAACTTTTTCAAAACTCAAGAAAACCGTGAAAAAGGTTTTGAAGCCGCTTTTGCAAAATCTCATCAAAATGAAAAATATTTAGAGAGACAGATGCGTGATCTAGCCGCCTCGAAGAATGCTTTGTTGTCTGAATTAGAACAACTGAAACATGAACATAAAAAGCAAATTAACGCTCTCACCTTGGAAAATCAAAAAGCTAAGGCTGAGTTGTTAAATTGTCAAAAACAGTTCTCCGCTTACAAAAAGCATTCAACGAATCGGGTAGATGACCTTCTTAAAGAAATTATCGGCTTGCAAAACAAACTTAAAGAGTTTAAAACTGTTGTTTACAAACATGGTGAATCAGTAACAGCTATTGAAAAGTTTACCTTAAAACTTAATCCAAAAGGATATGGAAAAAATCTAGCTGATTACAAACCAAAGCTTTCACTAAAAACATTCAAACCAACTCCTGAAGTTTCCAGTGCAGAATACAAAATTGATAATACTGTTATGAGTGTTGTTGAATATCATCGTCAAGAGGAATTAGATGCAGAAGACGAGAGTCGATCAAAATTAAAAAATGTTGTTTACAACAAACCTTTTAATTATAAAAACGCGGTCACTTTCGTCACACCAACGGATTCTTCTAACACACCAAGGGTTATCATCAAAACACCTGAGTCTTCTAATGTTAATCCCAAAACAGATTTTGCACAAACTTATGATCCTTTACCTTCAATTAGTGAAGTAAACTCAAAACCTGAAAATCGAAATATTCTTAGATATTTTGACATTTTCATGGCTGACCTCAAAATTTTACAACATGAGATAGAATATCGTTCTGAAATCAAAATTGAACACTTTCAATCGCCTTTGGCGCGAGAACAAAGTGACATTTTTCAGAAAAATCTTTTACCTAATGTTAAAAACTTGAAAAGTTGTGCATTAGCCTGGGAAAAGGATTTTCATAAGGAACTTGGGGTAATGAAAAACGTTTTCTAGAAAACAGAAACATCTATTTCTAACACTAAACGTAAAAAGAAACTCTTGAGAAAAGATGTTGATCGACTCTTGGAAGATGTTATATGTGCTGATATCCTTAATGTTGTGTTACTTCATGCCTTGCCATTTGCATCTGATTATATGTCTGCTGATATTGTTGAAAACGTTGTAACTGTTGAGAACACCGATAATGTGCTTCAGATCGAGTCTTTAAAAGCTGAAAATAAACGATTACTCAATGAAATTTACAATGAAAAACGTCGTCTTCATTGGTGTGAAAAAGATATTCACAATCATCAACTTAGTTTTCAAAAGAAAATCGCTCAGTTGAGTGTAAAATCTTCTGATCCTAAAATTGAGCAACTGGATGATCAAAACGTGTCTTTGAAAAGTCAAATCTCAAAATATGAACAAGAACTTTTAAAAGTTAAACAGGAATATGGTGTCATATTTGATTTGCTCAATAAGACTCGTCATGAAGCATCAAACGAACTTGATCACTATCTTGCTCACACTAGAGAAGTCATGAATTTTGCTGGTAATATTCGTTCTGAAAATCAAGATTTGATTCACACTATCTCTAAGTTAAGAGAAATGTTAGGAAAGTATGAACAACTTCCGCCTACAGTGATTAAGAGAATAGCACCAGTCACACTTAGTAATCGTGAACCTAGAATTCCCAATGCCAAATCACAAGTTGCTAATGTGTTTCCCTCTACTGAAACAGGAATAGTTGCATCTTTTCCAAACGTCCACACTTCACAGCCTAGGAGCACTCAATCAAAGAATAGGAAGTTGTGACCTAAGAAAAGATCAATAAGGAATGCTAAAGTAGAAGAACACCCTAGGACTCTGAATAAGACTCATGTTGCTTCCACTATAGATGTTGCGTCTGGAAAATGTAATAGAAATAGTGATGTAACGAATGCTAAACCGTTAAGTACTTTTGATATTCAGTCTGATGCACCTTGTGTTATTTGTCGTAAAAGTATGAATTCTGATTGTCATGACAAATGTGTTGCTAAAGCTATAATCTCTCGATTACGGAATCCTAAGAATCGGAATACCTCTAGGCCCACTAATCATTCTAAGTCTGTGCTTGGTAGACCGCCTTCTTTAGATTCTAAGGCAAACTTTGCTGTCACTATAGCTCCAGTATCACCTCCTAAGAATGTAGTACCACCTAGTGCATTCACTAAGACTAAAGCAAAGAGTAGTTATAGATGGCAGAAATGGATATATAACACACTAGGATTTAAATGGATGCCTAAAATTATCAATGTGTGTATGTCTAATATACCTGCTTCGGAACCCTCTAACATTTCGGGTTCCACATCTACTTCTATTCCATCTGTGTCGTCGGTGTGTAATGCAGGTGATACAGATCATTCTCTGGATTGTTGATAGCGGATGTTCCCGACACATGACAGGCAACCTTAAACTGTTATCAAACTTTATTGCAAAGTTCATTGGCACTGTCAGGTTCGGGAATGATCACTTCGCAGCTATCATGGGCTACGGAGATTATGTCAATGGGAACATCGAAATAAGCAGGGTTTACTATGTGGAAGGCCTCGGTCACAATCTGTTTTTAGTTGGTCAATTTTGTGATGGAGATTTGGAGGTTGCTTTCAGGGAGAAAACTTGTTTCATTCGTGATCTACAAGGAAATGACCTTATGTATGGCTCGCGTAATTCTAGTCTCTACACTATCTCTATGCAAGACATGGTTGCTTCCTCTCCCATCTGCTTACTTTCAAAGGCAACATCTACAAAATCCTGGCTATGGCACCGTCGTCTCTCACATCTAAACTTTCAAACCATCACCAACCTTGCTCGACACAAACTCGTTGAAGGACTCCCACGATTCCGGTATTCAAAAGATCACCTTTGCTCAGCCTGTGAACAAGGGAAAAGCACTCGTGCTCATTTTCCTTCAAAGGTGGAACACAGCTCTCACCATGTGCTTCATCTTCTTCACATGGATTTATGTGGCCCAATGCGCGTGCAAACGATCAATGGCAAACGCTACATCTTAGTAATTGTTGATGACTACTCACGTTGGACTTGGGTATACTTTCTTCGAAGCAAAGACCAAGCTCCACAAATATTCATCACCTTTCTCACAAAAATACAGGTTCAGCTCCGCAACACCGTCAGAATAATCAGAACAGACAAAGGAACTAAATTTGTTAACAAAACCCTTCGTGAATTCTATGAGAAAGTGGGAATTCAGCATCAAACATCTATTGCACGTACACCTGAACAAAACGGAGTTGTTGAAAGACGAAACCGAACGTTAGTGGAAGCTGCAAGAACAATGTTAATCAATGCTAAACTTCCAGATTACTTATGGGCAGAAGCTGTATCTACTGCATGCTATACTCAAAACCGTTCTATGATCACAAAACGCCACAACAAAACACCTTTCGAGCTTGTCCACAACTATAAACCGAACCTCAAACACTTTCATGTATTTGGATCCCTTTGCTATCCGAATAATGATCATGATGATTTTGGAAAGCTCAAAGCCAAAGCTGATATTGGAGTCTTTATTGGATACTGTGACAATTCTAAAGGTTTCTGAATCTGGAATCGTCGAACTAAGGAGGTAATGGAAACGATTCATGCTCATTTTGATGAACTCACGGAAATGGCTTATGAGTATAACAGCTTAGAACCCGGTCACAACCGTTTAAACTTCCCTCAACCCCCATCATCAGCTGAAGAAAGCCCCCAGCTAACTCGTCAACAAATGGAAAGGTTATTTGCTCATATGTTCTGTGACGATATTGATGAACGTGCTCCAGGTGTATCCGCTGTTTCCGCTGCACAACCTGATAATATTCCTATACCTGATACACCTGCTACAACAACTACTGTTGAAGATGCACCTACACCAGTTGACTCCAACACAACAGTTGAACACACCGCTTCCAACAATGATGAACCAGCTGATGATATTCTGAATGAAGTACCCCCACCTACAGATTTTGATCCAAATGCGTTCTTCAACCCGTTTGCTAATGAGACTGCTGCACCAGATGTCGCGGAATCTTCAACAAACCATTTGAATCCTCAAAATCTGCACAATGTATACCAACATCAACCCTCTACACATAGATGGACAAAAGACCATCCTCTGGCTAATATTATTGGCAACCCAAATCAACCAGTCGTTACGAGACAACGTCTTCACTCAGATGGTGAACATTGCATTTATGCACTCACTATCTGCCAATCTGAACCTAAAAACATTAAAGACGCAATGACAAAAGACAACTGGATTGAATCCATGCAGGAAGAACTCAACCAATTCAAACGTCTTGAAGTATGGGAACTGGTTAAAAGACCAACAGGGGTCTACGTTATTGGTCTAAAATGGATTTGGAAAAACAAATTGGATGCTGAAGGGAACGTCATCCGAAACAAGTCACGTCTAGTTGCTAAGGGTTATCGTCAGGAAGAGGGAATAGACTTTGAAGAATCTTTTGCTCCGGTTGCTCATCTTGAAGCTGTTCGGATATTTCTCGCGTTCGCGGCTCATATGAATATGACGGTCTATCAGATGGATGTCAAAATGGCGTTTCTCAATGGACAACTTAAAGAAACGGTTTATGTCAGCCAACCAGATGGATTCGTTGATCCAGAGTGCCCGAACCATGTCTACAAACTGAACAAAGCTCTTTATGGTCTCAAACAAGCCCCTCGGGCATGGTACGATAAGCTATCATCTTTCCTCATTGCCAATAATTTCACCAAAGGCTCGGTTGACCCAACTCTTTTTATACAATATCACGGGGCACATATCTTAATTGTTCAAATTTACGTGGATGACATCATTTTTGGGTCTCCACATAAAAAGTTTTCAACCGCTTTTGCAAAACTAATGAAGAAAATTTTTGAAATGTCCATGATGGGTGAAACTCACGTTCTTTCTAGGACTGCAAGTTCATCAATCACCCCGTGGTATTTTCTTGAGTCGGTCCAAATATGCCCTTGAATTGTTAAACAAATTTGGAATGAAAACCTGTGATACTTATGCCACACCAATGACTCATACCAAGAAGCTAGATGCTGATTTACATGGGAAGTTAGTTGACCCTACCAAATACCGAAGTATTATTGGGTCCCTCATGTATCTAACAGCTAGCAGACCTGATATTGTCTTTGCCGTTTATCTATGCTCCCGTTATCAGTCGCGACCAACTGAAACCCACCTCTCTGAGGCTAAAAGAATCCTCCGATACATCAAGGGAACCATTAATTTGGGGATCTGGTATCCGAAGGATTCTGGTTTTGAACTAATCGCTTTTTCAGACGCTGACCACGCAGGATGCTTAGACTCAAGGAAAAGTACTTCAGGAGCTCTACAATTTCTTGGTGATAAACTGGTGTCTTGGCAATCAAAGAAGCAGGATTGTACATCGCTGTCATCAACCGAAGCAGAATATGTAGCCATGTCCGCGTGTTGTGCTCAAGTCATCTGGATGAGAACACAACTCAAAGACTATGGCTACGTATTTGACAGAATCCCGATGTACTGCGACAATCGGAGTGCCATTGCAATCTTGTGCAACTCAGTTCAGCACTCGAAATCAAAGCACATCGATCTTCGCTATCATTTCATCAAGGACCACGTGGAACAGGGTACCGTTGAATTATACTTTGTGGGTACAGAATACCAATTGGCAGATCTTCTCACCAAAGCCTTGCCTCCCGCTAGGTTTAATGAGTTGGTCCACCGGATTGGTATGAGGTGTTTGACTCAAGAGGAATTGGATGACCTCTTAAAACAGTCTTAAAAACCTGTCAAACACCAAAACATCTTTTGTAAATAAATTTTTCAAAAACAAAATACAAAAATATAAAATCTTATAAAACAACAAAAATATTCTTCTAATCTATAATCTTTCAACATGGCAAGTACATGTCTTCCTTCAACACTATAATCTTTCAAAATTCAGTATTTTTTACGATCAAATGTTGAGGGGGAGAAAATTTTCACTTAACTGTTTCATAACATCAGTGTACTTGCATGTTTTCATATCTCGGTTGCTTCATTTTACAATGGTGGTGAATATTCTGGTTTAAAGACACTCCTCGGAATAAATTTATAACCTTTCATTATTTCTTAAGTCGAGGGGGAGTGTCGTCAAGTTTCTTTCCTAAAAACTTTGTTTGGTAACCAAAATGGAAGTTAAATGGCTTGGTTTGAAAAAGGAAAAGGTGGAGGGACCAAAACTGTCAAAAGGTTAAACTCACTTTTAATAAAACACCCTCCCACCTACTTTTTCTACTTCACATTTATTACACACAACCAAACACATCTACGCCTAAAATTCGTTCATCAAATCCGTGTTTCAGATCTTCAATTTGTAAGTGTTTTCGTGTTCCTCACAAGATTACAAACAATGGTTTTAAATCGTTTTAAATGTTAACGGTTAGATATTAACCTATGGTCGATTTTGTGTTCTACGCGTATGCGTATGAACACATAATCTTGTTTATGTGTTTGTGGTCTAAAATATAGTGTCAAAATGTTCTAATAACATCAATGATACCTTCTCTATCTTCAAAACGAAACCAGATTCATGAATTGAATGAATTTGAAAATTAGGGTTTATGCGTGGTTTTGGGTGTTTTCAAATGTGTAAGTTTTTGGTCAAAAAGATTGTTGGGTTATGTTCTTGTAATGTTCAATTGATGATATCCCTGCTTAATAACCACCCAGAAACTCTAAACTATTAACAATTTGGAATTAGGGTTTAAAGTTCTATAGTTTGGGTACTTTTGATTCATCATGAACTAAATGTTAATACTTGGTCTAATGACTCTAACAACACTCTTAAACTACCAGAAAAAGTTTTGTGCATATTCCATGGCTAGATTTCATACGCGTAGATTTAGGGTTTAGACTACGCGTAAGTTTTTCTACGCGTAACTGTTTACTGTGCAATTGTGTTGTGATCTGTCACAAAATGAATGATTATATGTCAAAATTGATGATATGATGCTTTGTTTCAGGCTTGCTACACTTAAAATTCAGAATCAAGGTTGTTGTAACTCTACGCATAAGGATCACCTTACGCGTAGCATGTTATGCGTAAGATTAGTCTTACGCGTAGCTTCTACGCATAAGGTTCTACATATGGGACTACGCGTATCCTGTGAAGGATATGCGTAAACAGTGACCTCTACGCATAAGGTCAACTCTTACGAGTAGCCTTACGCGTAAGGTTAATATTTGCCTACGCGTAAACCCTACGTGTAAGGTCCCCTTTTCCTACGCGTAACATTTCTTACGCGTAAGTTAGGATCCTACGCGTAAGTTTACGCCTACGCATATATCATTTCTGTCTACGCATAACTTTACCAATCCTACGCATAAGCCTGGATCATACCTTCGTTATGAATTGTTACGTGTACAAACTTGTAAATAAACTAATCATATCGTCACGAATCCAATAATGTCACTAATAAACTGAAATCGTTTGATATGTTGTGAACAATAAGTGATAAAATAAACTTTAAAACTTAAAGTTAACTAACTCACGAAACATTTCACGACGTCATTGGACTATTGAACATACAAGTGACTTAGGACTCGTAACAATCATTGACACTGTACATTTAATAACTAGACAATAAGACCTTATGTTGACTAACATTATGTCTTTCGATATGTTGGTTCTTTTGGCTAATGTTATTTCAGATCACGACATGGCTGAACAAATGAATGTGGATGCATCTGAAGTTCTCTCCATTGCCGATATCTATCCTTATGGCTATCTAATGAAGATAGGAAAGAATAATCTCCGTGTTGACTTTGACACCCTCACTTGCTCTGAATCTTCGTGTTTAATTGCTATTGATATTCTGAGGACTCATCCGTATCAGAATATGCTCACTCACTCTGCAACTGTTCCTGAGATCTATATCCAACAGTTCTGGAACACTATGGAAAGGGTCAAAGGACGGACTGCTGTGACGGTGACTCTGAATCACAAACAAGTCACCATTACACCTGCAGACTTAAGGGCTGTTCTCCTAATTCCTGAAGTCGATCCAACCAAACTATATGCCACACCTGCTGAAGAGCTCACTCTCCAATTCTTAATCGATATCGGTTATGACGAGGCTACAGGAGTAATCACCAAGCATTCTCACGTAGAGCTTAAGAGTATTCCTCAACCATGGAGAACTCTCTACATGATCATCACCAAGTCTGTTTCTGGTCGTGACAGTGGCTATGAGCATCCTAAGCTCATGGAACTGCAAATATTTTGGGCATTGGTCAACATGAAACACATCGCTATCGAAGCTCTGATTTGGGATGACATGATGTCATTTCTCAACAAGCTTGGCTCAAAGATTCTCTACATCAGATATACTAAACTGTTGATCCAGAGAGCACTTGGACTTCATCCTGATATTCCCAAGAGACTCAATGACCCCGACAATCACGATATGTTGACGGAACCTATTCTATCTGTCAGAATCAAGGAATCGTCTACAAAGAAACAAGGTGCTGTGTTGCCAGATTTCCTTCTAACTGAAGATGTCAGAAAGCTTGAAACGTAGAAAAGGTATCTGGAAGCAGTTAGACAAGGCAAAGTTGGTCATCTCGACGAAAAATCTTCTGGAACACCTGTAAGGAAAACCAGAAGAGGAAGTGCAGGAAGCGTAACAAGTACTGTGAGTCAAAGGAAGTTTCCTAAAAGGAATCCTCCTTCTAAAAGGATTGTTCCCGTAAAGGAAGCCGAACCTATTCCTACACTTGAACCGTAAAGAAAGCTTGAGGACGAGAGCTCTGAAGATACTGATACAGATGAAGAGGTTCACTACTCTGCAACTGCAACCGAAGCACTTGCCTCAGTAGCAAAACCTCCAAGTCCCCCAGCTGTCCAAGGAAAAGGGAAGACTCCTGCAATTGTACCCTATGATGAGAGCTCTGAAGAAGAAGAAGAGCAACTGGATAAATCATACAGGAAGAAGTTTAAAATCGTCAGACATCTTCAAAAGGCTAAAGAATTTGCTAAAGACCAAATGGGTGGCCCCGGTGGGTCAAGTGGTGCAGCTCAATCTTCACCAACTCCTGATGCGGTTAATCAACCCGATAAGGGAGCTGGTGCCACCACTCTTGTGCAACAACAAAAGCCTGTTGAGGATACTATTGTATATGATTTCGAGAAACCGGAAACTGAGAAAGATAAAGATGCTGCTTACGACGATGTGCTTCTGGATAGTCCTACACGTTCACAGAAGGAAACTTCTGAACCACCAAAGGACCCGGAATCTCCTCACATCTCATCATCATCGGATTCTTCGTCTCATTCATCACAACCACCATCTAAGAAGTCAACCAGATCATCATCCAAATCCGTGAAGAAACCACCTAAATCTTGGATTTCTCAGACTCATGAAAGAATTGTGAAAGCTGTCCAACAAGTCAGAAAGAAGGACATACTTTACAGAAAACTGAATTGGTTTGCTGACCAAATACAGTACTTAAATGATGAGAAAGACAAGATGCAGAAAGAAAGGGAATTTGTTCAGAAGTTCATGAAGAGTCATCGTAAAGAGGAACTGAACGAAATGATCGAAGGTTACACTAACAAGTACCTTCAGGATATCGTTCCTAAAGTCCAAAAGGAACTGGAGAAGACAGCAAGAGATCATACCCACAAGTTTCTTCTCGACACTGTCCCCGGTGTGACTAGAGAAGTATTTTCCAGACAACTCACCCCTGACATCGTCGCATTGGTTAAACATACAATGGCCAAAGAAGCTGATCTCTCTGAATCTGAGTTAATCGCTAAACTAGTGATGCAAATGTCAAAGCGATCTGGAACGTTTACTTCGGATGAAGCTAAATTTTTCGAAGGTCTACTTGATTTTCAACTCAGATCATCATGCAAGGAGTCAGCCGATCAACCCAAACGGCCAAGAGATGACGATGATAAGGATAAAGACTCTGCACCAAAACGTCAGAAGCAGTCTGGTTAATCTTCTTCGATGCCACCTCCTCTACAACGGACTTCTTCTCAACAGAAGTCTCCTCCACCTCGGTCTTCTACTGATTAACCTCGGGACGATTCCGAGTTACCACCCCTGACTCAAAAACCTGGTGATTACTTTGAGTATACGGGTGGTGACGATGAAGAGGTCCTTGAGCCCCAACAACAACCCACCTCTCCCAAACAAGGACAAAAACCAGCATCATCATCTAAGCCTTCGAAAAAGAAGAAGAAGACTCTTCTTACTGACGTCGTATCATGGCTAGATGACGATAAAACTGAAGAATTTGAATGGTTTGCTACACTTGTTAACAACACTCCCTACCCTGAAGAAGGTCAAGAATTGGTAGACGGTAGTAGCTTGGAGCATGCAAAGATTTTGCAAGAAAGGTTTCGGGTGAAGAAGATGACGAAATCTGAATTGAAGCGCATCAAGAATGAAGCATTCCTACTTTTGAAAGACAGCTCGGAAAGTGCAATCGAGGTTGAATATCACCTTGAAAACATTGCTCGAGCCATGTCTAACAACATGGATTGGCTCAACCCAGAAGCAAACATCGACTTCACCAAACGGGACAATCCTCCATATTACACCGACTGGTCTCGACCTCTACCTACCATTGGCCAACCTGATCAGCCTAGGATTCCTTTCAGACATTTCTTCAACAAAGACTTAGATTTTCTTCAACACGGTGGCGATGGTTCAAGGAAATACGCTACATCGCTGACACTTCCATTCCCTGCTGCCATATACTCTGATTGTATAGCCATCGAGGAACGTGCTACCCACATGTTCTCCGACAAAGTGGTAGCGTATGACCAAGATGCAATGTATGGGATTCACCATTGGCCGGAACGCCGAAGAATCTACTACAGAAGCTGCTTGGTCCAGAAGTCTCAACATGCAGTGTTCAGTACTAAAAGTATAGTGGCCATCCAACATGTTGGTCTATCGTCTAAATGGGACTACACTTTTCTCAAGAAGATTGTGGTCAAAAGGCAAGACGAAAGGGACTATGCATTCTCTGAAGCTGACTTTGAGAATTTAAACATCAACGATATTGAAGACATGTACCTTGCCAAAGTTCAAGGTCGCATGAGACAATTTCCAACTGACGTACAACGTGAATTCATCAAGTCACTGCTCATCTTCATCAGACGCATAGTCATCAAAGAACATGTTAAAGATCTTCAGCTTGCCGTTGAATCATATCAGAAATGTGTCAACCTCACTCCTCCAACGCTTGATCTTCCCGACCTCAATCAGCTAACTCAATATACGCTCATCAGCAAACCATTCGGAGTTGTTTACCGCAGTGAACTTCAAAGAAACTGCTTAATGGCGTGTAGTGAACTTCAGAAATTCGGGGATCATACTTTGAAGCTGGTTAGGGATGGATTGGCGTACAGGTTGAAGGATATATGCCTGAAAATTGGGTCTCCTAAGCGCTGGAATTCTCAGGAAAGGAGGGATGTGAGACGAATCATCACCATGATTGATGAACGGTTGTTCAGAAGGGATTAGTTCAGAACGTTGGAAAGTTTTGTTGGTGGTCGACCCAGGATCAACATCACTGGCTATCAACGCCATGTTCGTACTCCTGGGAACATCACTGCACTTCCTGGTACTCCTTGATTTGGTTCTTTCATTAAAAAAATTTGGATGTATGATGATATATGTCAATGGCTTGTGCACACATAACAGTGTACAACCCGTAATTGTCAAGAAAGGACCCTATGGTACGCCTCAGTGCCACAATCCTTATAAAAGGAGCGAAAGCTTCTTATTTTTGAGTAAAACCTATCAAACCTTTCATTTTTCAAGGTTTTGCTCAAAAAGACAAGTACTTCCCCATATGATTTTTCAAAACCTCAACCGTTTATATCACTAGTTGAGGGGGAGTATTTGATGAAAACTTTGTTCACAAATAGTTCACAGTGGTCACTCTTCCCGCAACACTCGAAATGGTCATATTTATTCTCAAACGTTTCAAAAATAACACTTTCATATGCCATTTTTGAGGGGGAGAAAATTTGTGTGATAAGAAATATGTTGTGCAAAATGCAAATGAATCTGTGTACCTCAGACTTAACCAACGAATTGACGGTACTAAACTGTTTGTAACTTGAAAAGACTTGTCCTGGACGGGTAATAATTTCAAGCTAGTTCGCTAGTAATGTAAACGTGTCTCGCAAAGGACTTGTCCAAGTAGAAAGTACCATTCGAGAAAGTCTTGATAGACATGAACTCTGACGGGTATGACAACCTTTCGAGGTTTGTCTACACCTTCAAGGTAGTTATTAGAGCTAGTTGTCACCTAAAAGCTGACAATGTAACTCTTTAACTATGCAACATAACCGTGTCTCGCGGGGGATTGTCTATCTTCAGTGGATCAATTCTAAAAGTGCGCGCTCTTTCCTCACTGTGCATTTAACCATTAAAACTACTAAGCACATGTGGAGGGGGAGTATTTATGCAAAAACTTATCTCTCACAGTGGTTCAAACATGTTTTTCATTTACAAACCCTTTGAGAGATGTTTCACAAACAGTGGTTTTAATGGCAACATAGGTGAGTCATGGAGTTATAAGGTGACTAAGGTTAGGAATAACCGTCCTATGATCCGCCAGAGCCGGAGGGATCTACCCAAGGACACTACCATTAGTTAGTGTTAGAAGTCCTTAGGAATGATTGTAAAAAGGAGAAAATGAGAATCGGAGAAAGAAGGAGTTGAAGAATCAAAAAGAAATGTAAAGTAAAGGGTGAAAAGAAATAGCCCTCCAGATTATTCAACTTAGGTCAGACACCGGGTTCAATTCATATGCTACTGATTGTCACTTAGTGACACCGGTATTGAAGATTAAAAGTCGTCATGGACCCAGTGACGCATGCACTAAACCTTCTTAGCCACTCAAGTTTCTCTCAACAGAAGCTTGTTTCATTCTCACAGGGAACCCTACGTAATCTATTGGCTTTCTCTTAGAGATCGCTGGTATTGAAGAAGGAGACCCTCTCCCTAGTCTCCGCTCAGGAAAACCAAAACGCACTATTGAGTCTAGAGCCACGAGATTCATCAAAAGATCTCTTAGGAACACTTGACATTTCATCACTTGTTGATCAACAAATAAGATCTTCAGTGATTCAGTGGTTCATATCGAGTCCTTCACAGATCTTAGCAATCTGTCGAGAACATTTATGAGAGGTTCACTTCTGTGATCCTCAGTGATTGAATGGAAACTCCTGCCAGGGTCAACATCAAATAGCCCTGACAGCAGGTCACTTCGGTAACTCCCCGTGGATTACGCGGAGTGTGTCTCAAACGGTCTACAGTCGTGAGGTGATGCTACGGTGTACCTCAGCGACTCATCTGAACTGTAGATGTACTTCGGTACATCGTGTTATCTCACTTGTGGGACTCCAGTTCAAGAACGACCTTTGTAAGAATTAGAGTTGTGTTTTCACACTATGCTGTTAACACTCTCAAAGTTCAAACTTGTAAGTGCCGGAACCTGCTTATTACTAACCGTTTGAAATGTTTTCTTCTTATGGAAGCTTCGGAGCGGGATGATCGTGCTAATTCTTCTCATGCTCACGCCAACATCATCACTAATGGAAGTTCTATTCAAAAGCAACACAACCGTCAGAATGATTCTTCGTCAACCAAAGAATCTACAAAGTTAAAGACTTAGATAACTTCATCAGTATTGAAATCCAACGTCAAAGAGCGTGTGAGCATGTTGAAGAATGACGTGGAGACACTAGAGCAGTGAAGCAGACCTGAGGCAGACTGATGCAGACAACAACATACTATCACTTCCACCACAAAGAACAATGATCAAAGAACAAAGTTTAAGATGACGTCAAAGCATAACCGTTCAAAGATAACTATCTCTCTACACTGGGGAGATTGTTCGAATCAAGGCAATTCCTCTCACAAGAAAGAAGAATGTCAGAAGACGTCAGAGCTACTATTACATCAACGCCTTCACCGTTTACATTCATATATACTTGAGGGGGAGATTTTTGGAATCACTCCTAAACAGTATTTCAAGTATTTATATTTCATATGTAATAGGTAGCTTTATTATGGCCTTTATGTTTGTTTAAGGCCTAGCTTATGTAGAAGGCCCATAAGCTTAGGCCCAAGCCCACATAAGAAAGGATGGGAACTAGGAGTGTTGCCCTAGCTTCCCTCCTATAAATACTCTTGTAAACCCTCATTTGAGGGTTGGTTGTTCAAGTTCTTTTCTTTCACTCACCTCCTACGCCTAACCGTATATTGTATTGTGTGTGTGTGTGTTTGATACTTGTTCAATCGCCTCATCTCCTTTCTATATTACTTGTGTTTGTAAAACTAGTGACCTAACAACCTCTTTGAGGTGCAGTTCGGTAGGCTTTGCCTGAAACCGTGCTAATAAGCAAACAACAAAATGAATATCTGGTCGACTAGCAGTGAGGTACATGATAGAACCAATCATGCTCCGATATTTCTTCGGATCGATAGGTTTCCCAAACAAATCGGCTCCAATTTTTGGTGAAGTTACCATTGGTGTTCCGACCGAGTCACAATTATTCATACCATGATTTTTCAAAATCTCAGTTGTATATTTAGCTTGATTGATAAATATTCCACGTGGGGATTGATGTATTTGTAAACCAAGAAAAAAATTTAGTTCCCCCATCATGGACATTTCAAATTTGCTTTTCATGAGATTTTCAAAATGTTTTGAAAGATTCGGATTAGTGGACCCAAAGATGATGTCGCCACGTAAATATGAACAATCAAAATGTCGTTTTTGCATTTTTGTGTAAACAAGGTAGGATCAACAGTTCCTTTAGTGAAATTGTTTAGGATAAGGAAAGAGGACAGTTCGTCATACCACGTTCTCGGAGCTTGTTTCAAACCATAGATTGCCTTTTTGAGTTTGTAGATGTAGTCTGGATGTTCCATGTCTATGAATCCTTCTGGCTGACTCACGTATACTTCTTCTTTCAGAGTTCTATTCAAGAACGTGGTCTTAATGTCCATCTGATACACTGTGATGTTTTTGTGAGCTGCATAGGCTAAGAATATCTTGACTGCCTCAAGTCTAGCTACCGGCGCGAATGACTCTTCAAAGTCTATCCATTCTTCCTGTTTGTATCCTTTGGCCACAAGACGAGCTTTGTTGTGAATTACAGTCATCTCTTCATCCCTTTTGTTCTTCCATAACCATTTGAGATCAATGACGCGAATGTCAATTGGTCTTGGAACCATATCCCAAGAGTCATGTAGACGGTATTGGAGAAGTTCCTCCTGCATTACTTCTATCCATGCAGGTTCTGCCATTGCCTCCCAAATATTCTTTGGCTCTATATTGCTAATTGAGCAAAGGTAAATGCACAAGTCGCAATCGGTGGCAAGTTGGCGTCTCGTCTGAATTGGCCTTGAAGGTTCACCAATAACTTGTTCAATTGGGTGGTCTTTTGTCCACTTCAGAGTAGAAGGATACCGTATGTTATACGTATGCGAGTTAGATGGTTCTCGTAAGCTTGAAGATGATTCAGTTGATTCTGTAGCAAACGGGTTTTCAAATAAGTCTTCATCTAACATTGCATCGTTCTGGTTTTGTGTAGGTTCTTCTTGAAATGATATGTTTTGGTTTTGCTCATCAACTGCTGGTAAAACTGTTTGAAGAATTGGAGTTACTGGAGTAGATGTAGATGATGTTGATGGAGTTGGTGCATTGGTTTCGACCATTGTAGATGCATCTTCTGTTGGTGGTGGTGGATGATGTTGAGCGGGTGCAGCGGAATGATGGTTTGATGCATTTGTCGAGGTTCCACCATAGTATTCATCGAACATTAACTCAAAGAAATTCTCCCATTCATGTTCATGAGGAGTGCTAGCAAAAGTTGATGGAGCTCTTTGTTGTACGAGTCCTGAACTGATGTGTCCAGAAGTCTGCTGGTTTGGTGCAGGTTCTAGAGCGAGTCTCTCAGAAGCCATAATCTGTGAAAATTCGTCAAAATTCACATTCATCGTCTCCATTATCTTCCTTGTTCTCCTGTTATACACCCTGAATGCCCTCGAGTTTTCTGAGTATCCAATGAAGATTCCAATATCACCTTTAGCTTTTAGTTTTCCTAGATCTTCTCTGTCGTTTGTCAGATAGCACAAAGCGCCAAACACGTGAAAGTAAGAGATATCAAGTTTTCTGTTGTTTACTAGTTCATATGGGGTTTTATTGAATCTTGGATGGATTAGGGATCGGTTCTGAGTGAAACAAGCAGTGGCAACAGCATTAGCCCATAGAAATAACGGTGCACTAGAATAGATTAGCATTGTGCGAGCAGCTTCCACAAGAGTTCGATTTCTTCTTTCAACTACCCCATTCTGCTGTGGAGTTCTAACAACTGATGTCTGATGTGTGATTCCAACATCTTCAAAATAAGCTCTTAACTCCTGATTAGTAAATTCTGTGCCGTTGTCTGTTCTTACTACTCTTACTGAAGCTTGAAGAAGTACTTGAATATGTTTCAGGAAGGTGATGATGATGCCTGGTGCTTCGTCTTTTGACCTCAGAAACTTAACCTATGTATATCCTGAATAGTCATCAACGATAACAAGAATATACTTTTTCCCATTAATGCTTTCTACTCTCATTGGGCCACATAAGTCCATGTGCAACATATGCAACCTTGCTTCCGAACTAGGTACGGGTTTGGGTTTATATGATGCTCTTTGGCAAGTTGTCTTTGGCAAGTTTGTTGATAGTGTCAAAATTGAGATGGGATAATCTTCTATGCCACAACCAGGACTTTGTTCCAGATGCTCGTGTCATAAGACATATTGGTGATGAAGAGGCCATTTGGTTAATGTCGATAGCATCAAGTTTGTATCACGATTCCCAGTTAAGATATCAGTGCCATTCAAGTTTCTAACGAAGCAAGCATGTTTCCTAAAAGCAACCTCTAAATCTGCATCACAGAACTGCCCGACTGAAAACAAATTGTGTCCCAACCCTTTGACATAGTAAACCCGAGTGATCAAATAATTTCCAAAAGGTAGATCTCCATAACCCATGATAGCTGCTACATGATCATTTCCAAATCGTACAGTTCCCATGAATTTCCAGACTAAATTGATCAGCAGCATCAGATTCCCGGTCATGTGCTTGGAGCAACCCGAGTCGACGATCCAAAGACATATTTCGATAACCTGCCAAGAACAGAAGAAGAAGATTTTGGAAACCGTTTTGATTTTGGTTCCATTGGGTTAGAGGTAAAATCCTGATCACACTCATAGAAGTTATCTACTGGGAAGACAGGTTCATCACTCATTCTACCTTTCTGGAGTGTGAAGGTTCTACCCGTTGGTTTCCAAATGTCATCCCTAAAGTAAGGACTATGCTTCCTATCAGTAGTGTAAGACCTAAATCTTGCAACTAGTCTTCCCTGAGGTTTAGCATAAGTTCTTTTTGGAACGTTCTTCTGAATATGCTTAACAATCTCATTCTTAGAAACACAATCATCATGAACATTAGTTAAAGATTTCTTGCAAGTTAAACAAACAGATTCAACTGATTCATTAAACTTAGTAGAGTTCATAGGTTCATTACATTCAGATGAAATGTCTTTCTTATTACAAAGCGGTAAATTCCTAGGGTGTTCTTCTACTTTCTTCTCTTTATTCTAGCTACTACTCTTAGAGGCATGCGAGACTCTATTGTTCCTTGTATTGCTCTTAGGCTTTATTCTGCTGCTCCTAGAGGTGCTTTCTAGTCCTGTAGAAGGTAAGGCACACGCATTAGGATTCACATTTTTGTCTAGAGAAGTAGTTTCGGCTTTCCTAGTCTCTTTAGAGTGCTTTTCTAAACTTATGTCGTTTGTTCCATATGTTTTAGATGTGGAGGCAGATGCATTAGTGGTACTCATCTTAAAAAGGCCAGGTGCTAAAACTTTTGGTCTCTCGATAATCGCTTTTTCATTAACAACAATTTTTCCTTTTTGCTTAGGCAAGGCAGGTGGAGTGACTTGTTTTGAAAAATCAATTTTCTCATTGACTTTTGGAGGAGGCATAGAAATAGACATTTTTGGTTTAAAAAGCTGTTGGGGAACATTTGCTTTCTCCTCAGTCAATGGTTTTGCAATCTTAGTATCCACGCCCTTTCCTTTTTGATATTCCAGCTGAGCCCTCAAAAGATCATTTTTCTCTTTCATGTCATTATAGGCACGCTCATACGACAGTTTGTCATACTTGCATTCCTCAGTTTTTCGATCAAGTTGTTTAAAATATGAGATATTTTCTTTTTCAAGTTTTTCAAGAGCTTTTTCATATTTTGAAACAATTTTGGAGGTCTCAGACTGGAGTCTTTCATGATCTTCAAGAGAATAAGTTTGTAAAACAATGGACATAATATCGGTACACAGAACATCTTCGAAGAGAGAATCATTTAAATTTTCTAAAACTTTGATGTGTTCAACACTTTCATTAGCTTTCTTTATCAGGGATTTATGGTCCTTGACAAAGTCAACTGTTTCTTTCAAAAATGATTTTTCAAAATGAATTACCCTTGAGTTGATGTTATTCAGCTGAGGGGCAATTTGAGTTTCAAAAAACTTTTTATTTTCATCATCAAAACTAGAAAACCAGATATTAGTTATAATATTGGTTTTAGATTTAACGGTCTCTTGAAGTTCCCCAATTCTATTTTTAACGTCATCTAAAATGCTTCTAGCATCACTTGTGTTAAAAGGATTGTTTGAAGACATTTTTTCGATTTTCTAAAGAGATTGTGAGACAACTACAGGAGTTGGAACTGGTTTTGAAACTGGTGTTGACTCTTTGTTTGAAACACTGGGTGTGATGGAAAACTTTGACTTTTCTTTTTGTGAAACAAAAGTAATTCCATTAATTTTATTCGATTTGTTATAGTCGATTGGTTTGATTTCCGAATTCTTTTGTTTCATTTTTTATCTACTCTCGTCAGATAGTTCTAATGTTTCAAGAGAATCACGAACAATTATGGGTTCATGCAATGCTTTTCCATTGTTCAAAACATTCTGTTCTTTCTGAGCTTTCTTGAGGAAACAAGGAGGTGTGTTACCAAGAGCCATTTTTTGTGTTTTATGAAAATAAGGATTCGTTTGATTAATCAGCATATTGGTTGATTTAGCTGAATGACCCGTTGTAACAAGCAAATTTTCTAATTTTTTGATTTTTTCATCTTTATCAAGAATTTCATCAAGGAGAGAATCTTCTCGTTTTGAAAAATCAGTAATCAACTGTTTCTTCTCTTTTTCAAGATCAGAAAACATTGTTTTTTGTTTAGAAAGTTGGTCATTTAGATCAGAAATTTCCTTGTTTAAAGATTTTATTTTCAAGTTCAAATTCACATCAAGTGTGTTATACTTGATTTGCAATTGTTGTTCTTTTAAAACGGAATCTCGATAACCAATTTCTAATTATGACTCTTTGTTTTTATGAAATTCAAAAGCTTTTGCGTTCTCCTTGTAACTCTCAAGCTCAGCGGTCAATTTAGCATTCGCGGCCTTAACTTCGCGATTGACCGTTTTAACTTTCTCGATTTCAATTCCACAGTTATTGATTAATGTTTTAAAATAAGCACGTATTTCCTCATCAGTCTCAGTATTTTGTGCCACACATCCTCCACTAGGATCCACATCTGGAGTTTCAGAGTTAGTATTGCTACAACTCGGATTGTCCAGGTATGTATCATAAGTAGGTGCGGATGTCACAGAATGCTGATCGTCATGAGTAAACACATCAAATATGACATTGTTATAGCATGGATCAATGATTGGTACCTCAGATACTGCATTGGCGTCATAGACAGGAGGTGCGTCAGACTCAGTGTCATACTTAGCTTCTTGAAGATTTGCCATGAAGATGCAGTTTGCATTGATGTCCTCTCGGTCTTCCAAATCATCCATAATAGCTATAAAGTCATGTTCCTCAGCACTCAATTGAAGTCCTGCTTGTTCCTTTTGTACCAACATGATAGCTTTCTGAAGATACGCAAGATCCTTCTTTTTCGGCTTAGTAGGACAATTCCTTGCCATGTGACCCACTCCTTGAAAGTTGTAACACGTAACCTGATTACCTTGATTCACATTTACATAATAGCTATAAAGTCATGTTCCTCAGCACTCAATTGAAGTCCTGCTTGTTCCTTTTGTACCAACATGATAGCTTTCTGAAGATACGCAAGATCCTTCTTTTTCGGCTTAGTAGGACAATTCCTTGCCATGTGACCCACTCCTTGAAAGTTGTAACACGTAACCTGATTACCTTGATTCACATTTACATAATTCCCAACTTCGCGATTGACCGTTTTAACTTTCTCGATTTCAATTCCACAGTTATTGATTAATGTTTTAAAATAAGCACGTATTTCCTCATCAGTCTCAGTATTTTGTGCCACACATCCTCCACTAGGATCCACATCTGGAGTTTCAGAGTTAGTATTGCTACAACTCGGATTGTCCAGGTATGTATCATAAGTAGGTGCGGATGTCACAGAATGCTGATCGTCATGAGTAAACACATCAAATATGACATTGTTATAGCATGGATCAATGATTGGTACCTCAGATACTGCATTGGCGTCATAGACAGGAGGTGCGTCAGACTCAGTGTCATACTTAGCTTCTTGAAGATTTGCCATGAAGATGCAGTTTGCATTGATGTCCTCTCGGTCTTCCAAATCATCCATAATAGCTATAAAGTCATGTTCCTCAGCACTCAATTGAAGTCCTGCTTGTTCCTTTTGTACCAACATGATAGCTTTCTGAAGATACGCAAGATCCTTCTTTTTCGGCTTAGTAGGACAATTCCTTGCCATGTGACCCACTCCTTGAAAGTTGTAACACGTAACCTGATTACCTTGATTCACATTTACATAATAGCTATAAAGTCATGTTCCTCAGCACTCAATTGAAGTCCTGCTTGTTCCTTTTGTACCAACATGATAGCTTTCTGAAGATACGCAAGATCCTTCTTTTTCGGCTTAGTAGGACAATTCCTTGCCATGTGACCCACTCCTTGAAAGTTGTAACACGTAACCTGATTACCTTGATTCACATTTACATAATTCCCAACTTCGCGATTGACCGTTTTAACTTTCTCGATTTCAATTCCACAGTTATTGATTAATGTTTTAAAATAAGCACGTATTTCCTCATCAGTCTCAGTATTTTGTGCCACACATCCTCCACTAGGATCCACATCTGGAGTTTCAGAGTTAGTATTGCTACAACTCGGATTGTCCAGGTATGTATCATAAGTAGGTGCGGATGTCACAGAATGCTGATCGTCATGAGTAAACACATCAAATATGACATTGTTATAGCATGGATCAATGATTGGTACCTCAGACACTGCATTGGCGTCATAGACAGGAGGTGCGTCAGACTCAGTGTCATACTTAGCTTCTTGAAGATTTTCCATGAAGATGCAGTTTGCATTGATGTCCTCTCGGTCTTCCAAATCATCCATAATAGCTATAAAGTCATGTTCCTCAGCACTCAATTGAAGTCCTGCTTGTTCCTTTTGTACCAACATGATAGCTTTCTGAAGATACGCAAGATCCTTCTTTTTTGGCTTAGTAGGACAATTCCTTGCCATGTGACCCACTCCTTGAAAGTTGTAACACGTAACCTGATTACCTTGATTCACATTTACATAATTCCCAACGACTGGAGCTGCAGCATTCCCATTCTGATTACCCACTACTCTATTTCCAACATTCTGCCCCATCTGATTTCCAACATTCTGACCCAACTGATTACCCTGATACGGAACCGCCTGATTACCCATGTGAAATCCAGTAGCATATCCCTGCTGATTCCTAATAACTCCAACCATTTGTCCTTGATGACCCATATTCACACCCGGTTGTGCAATTTGCCTGTTGCGAGTGTTTGATGAAATCCTTTGGTTGTTGTTAGTTGGTGTGGAATAGCGACCTCTGAATGCGTTAGTCAAAAAAGCAAATGCAGTTGACAAAGCTTGTTCTTGTTCAGTTTCAAGATCACTGATTCCTTGTTCCTGGTATTGTGGATATTGTTGTTGTTGATTGACTTGTTGTTCTTGAGAGCAGAATTGTTTTTGAGGGATAACAGCTTGTGGTTGTGGAATGTATTGCTGCAAGTTGCTGTTAGTGGAAGATGATGAAGCTTGTTGTTGTGTAGTCACTTGAGTTGGAGTCTTTGCAATTAGTGCCAAGGGATCATGATTCTTTGCCAATCTTTCTTTCCTAACTTCATTGACTTCAGCTTGGTTTTGTTTCAGAAAATCGTTGAGTTGATCAAAGTTCACATGATGTAAGTCCTTTGTTTTATTGACAATAGTGACATATCGTCCCCATTCTTCTGGAAGATTGTTGAGAAATTTGATGTTACTCACGATAGTTCTGGGTGCCAACTTATTTTTGATAAGCTCATTCATCAACGTGCAAAACCTTCCATAGTAGGATTCAATGGATTCTCCTGGAGTAGATGTAAACTTCTCCCATGCAGTTAGCAGCTTGTTCTCCGTGTCTTGTTGACCAATTTCTGTTCCATAACAAAGCCGTCTAACACGTTCCTACATTTCGTAAGCAGTTTCACAGCTGTCCACAGCAGCAAAGATGTCTCTCGGTAAACCCAGTTGGACAATATGAATTGCCATGTCATCTGCTTTGACCTGTTTGTTATCCTCGTCCGTGTATTCTGATTCATTTTGAACACGAAAAGATGGTGGGACGGGAGGTGTTGCATCAGGATTTCCAGGGTTTTGGACTGGTCGAGGCTTGAAGGGTCCATTCGTAATGGATTGAATCATGAGTTTTCCATTAGGTTTGGTCTTGATGTAGCGGAGCATACGACTTGTTCATTGAAGATATCCACCCTTTTCCAGCAAAGGAGTTGTGTTTGATGAAGATTAAGCTCGGTTGTTGTAGTGAAAATTTGGTCTAAAAACTTAAAAACCTCAATAACTTCTGTTCGGAGCGTTTTTAGGTATTCGGCGTGTCATTCTCCTCGTTCTCACGGTCGTTTTGATAGGTAGAACGCTGAAAACGGAGTTACGGTTCAAAAGTTATGGCCGTTTGAAGTTTTGCTTAAGATTTTACTCGTAAACTTGTTCTTAGGCGTAGGATTGAGTGCTTATGCGTAGAAATTGGCTTAGGCGTAGAATGCTTATGCGTAACTCTCCTTAGGCGTAAGATGATGCTTATGCGTAGACCCAGACTTACGCGTAAACTTAAGGTTAAACATAAGCTTATGCGTAAACTTTATACTTGGAAGTAGAGTACCTTACGCTTAAGAATTAACTTATGCGTAGAGTGCTTACTCGTAAGCTTTCTGCTTAGGCGTAAGATTAGGTTTAAAACCAAAATCCGTCACACTCGTCCAAGCGTGAAAGATATCCACAAGTCGAAGTGTTTTTCAAGCTTATCCAAGCCAGGAAAACACTGAGTAACAGTTGTTGCACGAAGATTCTTCCCCAAAAGCTTATGCGTAAAAACTCAATTCTTACGCGTAGACACTTACGCGTAGGAAACTAGGGTTTTGACTTTTTCTTACGCGTAAAAAGAGGGTTTTGACTTTCAACGCTTACGCGTAAAAAATGACCAGTTTTGCAAAAACGCAATTTTTCACCCAAAAACTCGTTTCCAAATGATTTCTTTTGCACAAAATTCTTCCAAAACACTTAATGATCAATAAAGACTACAACTTTAAGCTTAAAACCACGTAAAATCAAAACTTTATGCAAAAAGCCCACGTTTTATAGGAAAAAAACGCAACTTTTCTTGTAAAGCTTTAACAAAAAACGAACACACACACTCCTAAACCATTGTTAGGCGATTGATACCAATTGTAGGACCTAAAATATATCAACCTTACGCGTATACCCACGTTACCACGAGATGAACACGTTAAACACAAACTATAAGATATGTGTAGAGATGAAGAAAAGAAAGGAAAGATGGTGACTTGAAGATATGTTACTCGTGTATGTGTAGAGAGAAATAAAGAAGAAAGGAAACTTGTATTGAAAATAGAAAACATACACAAAACACACTCAAGCACACCCCTCAAATGAGACTTTGAGGGGTATTTATAGTACAAGTAACATAATGCCCTAAGGCTTGGCCATGGGCCGTGAGATGGGCTTGGACATGGATTGGGTTACATGAACTTATACAAGGCTAGCTTAACTAAACGATTAACCATTTAGCTTAGCCCAATCTACGAGCCCGTTGACTATTCTAGTACGATATCTAACACACGTTACAAAGTTCCTAAATGTGAATGACCATCACTTCTAATAAAAATGTTACGGCTAACAATAACCATATAGATAACTTCCCATCTCCACCACCAACCCATACATTATCATCTTCATTCTTAGTTGAACCATACCCCACGTCACTCAACTCACCTCCACAAATCCCGCCAACCTTTGTGGAACCTCCTCAAAACATCCCATCTCCTCCGTCTCCTACTCATGACAATAACTGCTCTAATTGTCAATTCATCCAAGGTTTAGTTCAAGAAGTATGAAATGAGTTACATTTCATGTTTAATCATCTCCTTGAACGATTTGACCAAATCAACAAATCTACTCGTTCTTAGAACCTAAGATTGCAAGCACATTGATGCTTTTTATTAGTTTTTGGCACAACTTAGAAATTATTAGAAAATGTACTACATGCTTTTGTCATTCTCTTAGTTTTAGAGATATGTATATCATTTCTCATGTTTTATTGAATAAAATTACATGTTGTATGCCATTTGGTCTTGAGAATATGTTTAGTGCCTTAATAAATAACTCTTGTTGATGATAACATCACTTTTTACATCCACATTGCTGTCATGAGAATGCAGGTATACGGATCCCTCATTTTGGCCTAGACGGATCCCTCCCAAGGAGGAACCGTGGGATCCGTGCAACGGAAGAACTTTTTATGACTAATTTGAATCCCATTTGCAGGAAATTATGCATCATATACTTGTTTTCTAACCTTTGTTTTATAGATTTTTAAAATACACATGAAGACTTTGACACCTTCAACAAGGGGGAGCTTTTAGTCAAAGCAAAACTATTGCAAAAACTCTTGCAATACTTTCACTAAAGATTTATTTATTACTTGACTCCCTCACAAAGGGGATCACTCGTCAAGGGGGAGCACTTTCATCAAAAGAAGAAACCATTTGCAAACATAATTGCAAACCACTCGCTTAGTCTTCCCAATTACTTGACGCCCTCAACAAAGGGAAGCACCCGTCAAGGGGGAGCTAAGACGAGAATTCTTCTCTTCTCTTACTCTCTATTTTTCATATTATTACTTTTCACACGTTTTTCTCAAAACAATGTGTTAGTTTCTTTTCGACGCTCTTTTTGTTTCGACCAAAATGGGGAGAAGAGAGTAAAAACTCCAATTCAAACTTTTACGAATTTTAGTTTTTCCTTAAAAAATCTTATGTTTTGTCATCAACAAAAAGGGGGAGATTGTTAATACAAATAAGCCGTAAAAACGTTTATTTATATTTTATGATCTTCTAATGTTTTGTCGATAACAAACGTAAAATCATTTTAATGAAACAAATAAAATGCGTAAATGGTTTGAGCCAATAGTTTACTAACACACTTACATTTTCATATAAAACACTAAACAAGTAACATTGTTTACATCTTATAGAAATACATATGTATAACAACTAGTGTTTACATAACATGGAAATGTACATATACATATACATATATAAATATATATATATATATATATATATATATATATATATATATATATATATATATATATATATATATATATATATATATATATATATATATATATATATATATATATATATATATAGTGAGGATCACGTGCGGATATTTTTTTTTAGTGCGGATGTGCGGATGTACCTCATCCGTTGATTTTTTGACCAAATTCATCCCTTTTTTCTTTCCGTATATTTTTATTTTTATTAGAATATTCTATTTCCTTATTTTTCTCATCTTTTTTTTTATTTAAATTTTTTATACAATGGAATTACCTGATCAGTATTCTCGTATCGGTGTTGATCTATCGGTACATTTTTCATTAAAAAACGCTGTTGAAGGTATTTTTATGATAGTTATTCTGATATTAAGGTTTTTATAATGAATTTGAGGATAGTTATTCTGATATTGCTATTGTTATTCTGAGTATTATTACATTTACACTTTGATGTTTCTATCGTTAGTATTATTGTTATTCTGATATTAAGTTTGTTATTCTGATATTAGGATAGGTATTCTGATATTAAGTTTGTTATGCTGATATGAGGATAGTTATTCTGATATTGCTATTGTTATTATGAGTATTAGTACATTTGCACTTTGAGGTTTCTATCATTAGTATTATAGTTATTTTGATATTAAGTTTGTTATTCTGATATTACGATAGGTATTCTGATATTAAGTTTGTTATGCTGATATGAGGATAGTTATTCTGATATTAATTTCTTTATTTCTGATATGTGTATAGTTATTCTGATATTAATAATATTAATATGATAGTTATTCTGATATCAATAACCTTTATATGATACTTATTCTGATATTAAATCTGGTAATATCATATAATGATAGTTATTGTGATATTAAATCTGGTAATATCATATAATGATAATTATTCTGATATCAACATATTAATAACGTTAATATGTTGATATTTATTCTGATATTAAGCTTTTTTTTTTCTTATTATGCGTTTTAAAACCGTTTTATATATGGATAGTTATTCTGATATCAATAACCTTTATATGATACTTATTCTGATATTAAATCTGGTAATATCTTATATATAGTTATTGTGATATTAAATCTGGTAATATCATATAAAGTGTTCTTATTGTGATATTAATCTTTTTTGTTATTCTCATATACTTCTAAACATACAATTTCAAGCACAAAATTATTATGGCTTGTTGTCCCTCCCATTCCCTTGAAGATATGCAAATGTACGTTAAAAAACAATGTGAAGAAGATGATGTGGCTCGAAAAAATGCTATTATAGACGTTATCAATTTGTTTGAGCATGCAAGGGTAGAGAAGCAACGTATGAGGGAAGACTACACGATTTGCAATGATATTACGCTTGAACGAAAATCCGTTATTTAAAAGTTTTTTATGGATGAAGACAGCAAAGATGAGAAATACAGAACAACATCAATAACAATATTTGGCTCAAGTTCGTCTGCTAGACTAGGAAGATTTGGCTCGCATTGACGAATATGCCGCTTATCGCATTGATTTTATGATTTATGTATTTTGTTTTGTTAATATTGTTTAATTAGTATTAACAGCAGTAGTAACATTTGTTGCAGTAGGAGTAATGTTTTTTTTTTTTTTTTTTTTTTTTTTTTTTTGGAGTAACACTTGTTTTTTAAGATAGTTATTCTGATATTTAAAACTGGAATATTATTTTAATAAAACATTTTGTTCAAGTTTATTTTATTTTGTGATGTTTAATGATTTTAATATGATAGTTATTGTGATATTAAAGGTGTGTATATCATTCAATTATATTTCTTGTGATAGGTAAGAAAATAGTTTTTGAATAATAGTTATTTTGATATTAAAACTGTTAATATTATTGAATGACAGTTTATTGTGATATTTTATCTAAATTTTTGTTCAAGGTAGTTGATGCAGCAGTAGAAATAATTTCTGTAGCAGTAGTAAGCTGTTGCAGCAGTAGTAGCACTTTCTGAGATGCTATTAATAAAAGTTGTTGTTGCAGTAGCACTTTCAAGTATAGTTACTGTGATATTTTAAGTAAAGTTGAGTTTTCTATGTGTTTTTTTTTTTTTTAGGTGATTCAATGAGACAAAATTGTGCAAGCAATGAGTTTGTTGAAGATGAAAATTTGTCAGCTGATGTTAATGTTGAAGAGAATGAAGAAGTAAATTCACCAGATTTTTTTACATCAACTTCAATTCTTATTAAACCTGTTGTTGTTAAAACTCTTGTACCAGTGGAAGGTACTTTTTTTGATAGTGTTGAAGATGCTTATAAAGCATACAAAGATTATGCTGCTGAAGCTGGTTTTATTGTTCGTAGAGGCCATCAAACTAACGATGGAGGTATTGTTATGAATAAGGAATTTCTTTGCAGTAAAGAAGGTACCAAGAAAGTTAAAGTTAAAGAATTTGATAGTTTAAAGGATAATTGTGATGCTAAGTCTGTAAAGAGAATAAGATCAGAGTTTAGGACAAATTGCAAAGCTAGAATTTATGTTGTCAGATCTGGTGAAAAGTATAGGGTTAAACATTTTGCTGAAGAGCACAATCATGGTTTTTTTACTGCTGAGGATAGACATTTGCAAAAGTCTCATAGGTCTATGAGTTTGGCGCATCAGTATTTTGCTATTAAGGCTTCGAACTTAAACATCGGTCCTTGTATGTCATTCAATTTTATCGCAGAGCTTTTGGGAGGATATGAAAATGTTGGTGCTACTAAGATTGATTTTAAGAATATGAGTCGTGACATTTATAGCTATATTGGTAAATATGATGCTCAAATGATTATTGACAAGTTTAGTATTTTGAAAGAAAGAGATGATAATTTTACGTTCGAGTTTAAGACTAACACCGATGGTCAGTTAAGTTGTTTGTTTTGGTCGGATGATACAAGTAAAAGGAATTATGAAGCTTTTGGTGATGTTCTTTCTTTTGATGCTACATACAAAACCAATATGTAAGTTTTATTTTTCTTTCTTTTATTCTTATTTATTTAGTTTTTGTATTCTTATATATATATATATATATATATATATATATATATATATATATATATATATTTAGGTACAATATGGTTTTTGTGCCTTTTACGGGTGTTGATAATCATCAAAAATGTGTAATTTTTGCTTGTGGTTTACTTTCGAAAGAAGATGTTGTTTCATATAAGTGGCTACTGCAAGCTTTTCTTAACACTCATATTAAGGAGCCGTACCTTGTTTTAACAGATCAAGATCCTTCAATGTTAATAGCTATACCAGATATGTTTAAAACTGCTAAACACCGGCTTTGTATGTGGCATATAATGAATAAACTTCCTACCAAGGTATTTATATATATAATTTTTTCTTAGTTATTATTATTATTATTATTATTATTATTATTATTATTATTATTATTATTATTATTTTATATAGATCGGTTCTAGTATATGTGAAGAAGGAGGATTTAAGAAACGTCTATGTTCTCTTGTATGGAGGGAAAGCGATAAACCTGTTGAATTTGTTCAGAAATGGGAAGCTTTATTGGATGAATTTGATTTAGATAAGCATAAATGGTTGAATGATATGTTTAACATTAAAGAACGTTGGATCCCTGCTTATTTTAGAGACATCCCAATGAGTGGTTTGATGAAAACTACTTCACGATCTGAAAGTGAAAACTATTTTTTTGGTCATAATTCTAATTGGAGTTCTACTCTAGTTCATTTTCTTTTTCGTTATGAAAGTGCCTTAGATCAACAAAGGAATAATCAACGTGTTCTTGATAATAATTCAAGAATTAATAGACCTTCATTGAAAACCAATCATTTAGTTGAACAACATGCTGCAGAATTTTATACTCTTGAAGCATTCTATGTGGTTCAGGCTGAGATTGTTGCTTCTATTGAGAGTTGTACTGGGTCTATGAAACGAATAGATTTAGTTTA
>BPTQ01000005.1:344645-361423 GCA_019973895.1 Chrysanthemum seticuspe | reverse complement strand
CATTAAAATTTTAAAACTTATATATATGATATAATTATTTGTTTTACTACATGACACTATAATTTGAATTATAGAGACATTAAAATAAATGATGGCACAATATTATAATAAGAGAATTATAGTGTCATTCAATTTATTAATCTTTCTATCTACATATTCTGTGGTTGTATGTACAATCTATAATTAATATCACAACTTTACCATGGAGGAGCTCTGAGTTTTTATAGTGAAATACAGTTGTCGAATTGTAAATTAAAATTATATCAAAAATTAATTATAAGAAAAAATTTAAATACAAAAATATTCATATAAAACAAATATAAATTAAATGATCTATTAAAATTAACTCAATATAATAAAATTGCATTTATATGTTAACTATAATTATTTGTTTTACTACTTATTATATCAATTGTATATTTACGTTAAAATAATATAACTCAATTAAAATTATCTAGTAAATTAAATATAAACAAAATATACTTATAAAAACATAAATTTAAAAAAGAATATTAATTAAAAACTATATTAAAATTAAATGTTAAGCTGTTGACATAAAGTGATATTTTTGAGTCTCGAGGAGGTACCATTTCAACACTATAATTAATATCTAACATGTATGTTGGTGTCTTATACATCTATCTTTCTAATTATTTAACTTACTGTGATATTAAGAGAATAATATTATAACACGGTAGTAAATAAAATTACAGAGATATTAAGTTTAATATCACAGTACATCATTTTGTTTATTAATATAGTATATATATTCAAAATTTTAAAATTACAGAGATATTAAAATTTTAAAATTAAACATAATATTTGACAAAACATCATTAAATCGAGACATAAAAAAATGTCAGAGAAAAAATATTGTTGTAGACGCGAAGATTAAAAAAATTAATTGTCAAATTTGATTCTAATTTAAAAAAAATAAAATAAATATATAATTAATTTTGTTATAATTGTTATTTAACGTAAATATACAATTTACATTCTTAAACTCTAATATTACTTATAAATATTTACTTTAGCCTGATATTCGTTTTTTCCTTATATTTTTTATTTATATATTTTTAATTTTCATCTTAACTATTTATTTTACGTTTTTAAATATTTAGAAAACCATCGTATGTCTAACTCTGATATTAAGAAAACCATCGTATATTTGGAAATCTATATTAAATAACTAACTCTGATATTAAGAGACTTTGATATTAACACAATATCATATATTAAATAACTAACTCTGATATTAACACAATATCATATATTATAACAAGTGAAAGTTACTTTGTTGATGTGATTGATGGTTTGTAGCTCGAGGCAAAATAATATATTAATATTTTTTTTGAAATAATGTAAACGAAATGTAAAAATAATATATCAATATCTTTTTGGTCGAATATCTTTTGATTTGTCAAATCATCACTACATCGAGCTACCAAAAATGTCAGAGAAATTATCTCTGAATAGACGTGAATATTTTTTGTAATTATTCATCATTTTGTTTATTAATATAGTATATATATTCAAAATATTATTACAATGAAATTAAAAAAATATATACTAAATTTTTTGAAACTAGGCTTGATCAATTGTATATTTACGTTAAAATAATATAACTCAATTAAAATTATCTAGTAAATTAAATATAAACAAAATATACTTATAAAAACATAAATTTAAAAAAGAATATTAATTAAAAACTATATTAAAATTAAATGTTAAGCTGTTGACATAAAGTGATATTTTTGAGTGTCGAGGAGGTACTTTTTCAACACTATAATTAATATCTCATATGTATGTTGGTGTCTTATACATCTATCTTTCTAATTATTTAATTTACTGTGATATTAAGAGAATAATATTATAACACGGTAGTAAATAAAATTACATAGATATTAAGTTTAATATCACAGTACATCATTTTGTTTATTAATATAGTATATATATTCAAAATTTTAAAATTACAGAGATATTAAAATTTTAAAATTAAACATAATATTTGACAAAACATCATTAAATCGAGACATAAAAAAATGTCAGAGAGAAAATATTGCTGTAGACGCGAAGATTAAAAAAATTAATTGTCAAATTTGATTCTAATTTAAAAAAAATAAAAATAAATATATAATTAATTTTGTTTTAATTGTTATTTAACGTAAATATACAATTTACATTCTTAAACTTTAATATTACTTATAAATATTTACTTTAGCCTGATATTCGTTTTTTCCTTATATTTTTTATTTATATATTTTTAATTTTCATCTTAAATATTTATTTTACGTTTTTAAATATTTAGAAAACCATCGTATGTCTAACTCTGATATTAAGAAAACCATCGTATATTTGGAAATCTATATTAAATAACTAACTCTGATATTAAGAGACTTTGATATTAACACAATATCATATATTAAATAACTAACTCTGATATTAAGACAATATCATATATTAAACAAACAAAATCTTATGTTTGGAAAAATGTTAATATTTTCTATTAGACATTCATTTTAAAAAACAAATTCTCAAATTGGTTTAAACTATGTTTTAGAGAATATCATATATTAAGAGAATTAAATATGGTATTGTGTTAATATTAGATTTAATTGTCTTAATACAGTATATGATAATCTCTAAACAATAGTTACTATTAATATCAGATTTAATAACAGAGTATTAAGTTACTTGTTTAATAGTTTGATATTAAATCTGATATTAATATTAATAAACAAGAAACTCTGATATTAATACAATATTAATATTAAAAAAAGATGTTATTTTAATTATGCTGTAAGAAAAGTTACTATAAATGATGACTAAAAAAAGCAATATTATAGAAAAACTATATTAAAATTAAATGTAAAACTTTGATATAAATTGATATTTTGAGTCTCGAGGAAGCTCTTTTTCATCACTATAAATTGTATGTCAGTGTCTTATACATCTATCCTTTCAACAGAAAATCAAATGTGATATTAAGACAATACTAAATAACAATTTACGGAGATATTAAATTGTTATTAATATTATTATAATTGTTACATTTAATATAAATATACAATTTACAATTTATAATTGTTTGTTAGTAATTAGAAAATTCCAGTGTTGAAAGAGTCGGTCACCCCAACTATTATCTAGCATAAGTTAGCTCGTAGATTGGTCATTAGTTACGGTTTATGTAGTTAGTTAGTAGCGTAAAATAGTGTAGTGCAACACCGTGGAAGAAGGTCGGGTCTTTACCCACTGTATCCCTGATCCACAGGCCGTCAGGAGGTCGTTTAGTTTGTAACCTATAAATACCCTCTACCTTGCAAGGTAGAGGGTTGGATGTTCTTTGGTAATCTAATATTCCACAAGTTTCTCTCACTAGAATGTCCCACTCTTTCTCTCTCTAAAACCATCTATGTGCTCATTGTGTTAATGTTATGATGTGTATGTGAAAGTTAATATCTTACAATTGGTATCAAGAGCCATGGTTAGATCATATCTTGCACATCTTTGGATTTATAGTGGTTTTTAGGTGGTTTTTGAGTTTGAAAAAGTTTAGTGGTTTTTGCATCATTTGGTTGATCTCTTGTGTTAAAGTTTGAATTTTGTTGGTACTTTTATGTTTAGAATCATCAAAAGTGTTTAGGTTTTCATTTGGTAAGCTTGAATCATCTTGGTTGGGTTGTTTTTGGATTGAAAAGTGAAGTTTATTTGGTTTTTCAAGCTAGCGACTTAGCTCTCGGAATAGTTTCTTGGTAGCGACTTGCTTCACAGTTTTGTAGCGACTTACAGTGTTAAAGCTAGTGAGTTAGATCTAGCGAGTTAAAGTACAAGTAGTGGACTCTCCACTACGGATAGCGACTTGTGGTAGCGACTTGGTCTGTAGCGAGTTGCTCTTTAGCGACTTGCATTGTTGGCGACTTGAGTAGCGAATTACTGCTGAATTTTTGCTAGCGACTTGAGCGTTAGCGAGTTACCACCTAGCGACTTACATCTGGCTAGCGAATTGGAAAGCTAGCGACTTAGCGTGGTGGCGAATTAGTGTTGGCGACTTGGTGTAGTACTTTCTAGCGACTTGGGATTAGTACTAGTAGCGAATTGATTCTAAATTCTCTAGAGACTTGGGGAGTAATTCATAATAACACAATGTCAGTCATCACGAATTCTTTAATCACCAAAGTACTTGCTCTCTATGACACAGCACAGAATAGTGAAACAGAATGCCCATCTGAAGGCCTCACACCTAATAACTCAGTATCAATCAATCAGAACAACTCAAATAAGTCACTCTTAATATCATCAGATGATACTAAGAATGTGGAATGCACCAGTGAGCCATTTCAACAACTCAGTCAGCTTCTCAAATTACTCTTATCAACAACCATGGATCGAAAAAGCTGTGCCATCCTTCGTCAGGATTTTCCCACTTTAACAAGAGCTATTTTGCTTAACCTAGAACGACTGAGGTTTCAAATTACCAAAGAAAAGCTCTCAACTGATGATTCTCATGCTGCTCTCCAAACCATCGTCAACCAATTTCAACCACTTATCCGGGAAGAATACTCCTCAGATTTTGATGATATCATGACTGGAATGTCTTTCAAGAAACACACGGGAATGGAAATTCATGAGTTCAGAAACTCATTTATTCAACTTATGTGTAATATGGAAACATACATTGAGGAAGCTGCTAAAGAGAATAACAAGCTGAAGGAATTGAACGAGTGTCAAGAGTGTCCATGGAACAATGATGACGTGTCATGCTTCATTCCAATTGAACCAGCAGAAGACACTGTTTGCAGAATCTCAGCTGTGATGGAAAAGGATGAAGAGAACAACACTGATCTCAAATTCTCAGAGTCAGAAAAGGTATCAATCGACAAGGTACACTTATCTGATCACACTAATTCTCACAAAAAGGTACATGACTCTTACCCAGAACATAACAATGTGGAATCAATCTTTGTTTTGTCTGAATCTAATGCAAGTAACATGATTGAAAAAAGGGTATATGATGAGCTTTCAAATAAATTTTCAATTCTTGAAAAGCACTGTATCTCTTTGCAAATTGAAATACAACATAAGGATGAAATGTTTTATGCAAAAAAACAGTGTAGTAATCTGGAACTTCCAGAATTTAGAGAATTTTTTGAAATTAATCAGTTAAAATCCCAGATTCAGGACAAAGATTCAACCATAAGAAATCTGAAATCTCTTCTTTCAGAAGCCCAGAATTATGACTGTCATGAGATAAGTGATACACTAGAATCTAGGAATTCTGAACTAGCTCTATGTGTGTCCAACCTTCTAAGAGAAAATGAGCATTTAAGAAAGAACCTTGAGGAAACAAACTCTAAATTAGTCAATCAATCTAATCTCTTGATGAAAGATATTGATGACCTCAAAGCACAAATTCAGGACAAGAGTTTCAATATTGTTGCCCTAAAAAATGAGCTCAGGAAGTATGCTGGAAATAGGATGAACACTAAGTTTGCAAAACCTTCAACTTTGGGAATGTCAACAGTTCAGAACCACTTGAAACGAACAGTTATTAAACAACCTAATGCCTTTAGGTCTGAAAGAGCTAAACCATTGATATCTAAGCTTACATCCCAAGTTGATAACAAGTCTGTTTTGTCAAAACCAGTCACTTCATTGTCTAGTTCAGATATGATGAATCCCAAGCATAGGACTAATGAACATCACCCACAAATCAGAAATGCTACAAGCTTAACTAGGTATCATACAAAACATAGTATGACAGATCAATCCCCTAAGAAATTCTCTAATCACAAAAAGACAAATAGTCAAAACAAGGGTGCGCACTCATTTAGTTCATCTCACTGTGGCTTCAAATGGATTCCCACTGGCAGATTATTTAAGTATACAGGACTTAAACGAACTTACATTCCTAAATCATGCCTCAAGTGGATTCCCACAGGTAAACTTTTCAAGATTGTAGAACCTAATAGGATCCCCATTAATGATACGTCTGGATTATACTGTGTTGAATCTAAATGTGAGACTAAACATGTCACTAACCCTTCTATGTACAAGTCTACATGTGCTTCAAGTACAATGTGCTCTCAGTCTTTTTCAGGTACAATGCTCAACTCAATCAGGAACTTCATGACTTGGTTCCCCTCAGATATGAACATAGCTCATTCAGGAGCTATAGCTTGCCAGAGTTGATGTACTTCTTACTTTGACTCCTATTCATCTTGAATCAGGACTCGCCCTTCCATGTCTTCGTATAAATCATTTTATCTATTTAAAAAAAAAATTATAATTATATATATACTCCTTTCAAAATTTTATCTTTTTTCTCAATCTAATAATGAATATACTCCTTGTTATCGATAACATCTACGGTCCTAGAAATGTCATTCAATAATGGCACGGGATCATAGATGAAGTTCGAACAAAAGATATATTCTTGGTAATATAATATCAATCAATGTTCTTTGATGACATTGATTGAGGGGGAGATTAGTTTTATATACCATTGGCTTCTGTGCTGGTCATGATGCTTGTTTATTTGTATGATGTGGTGGTTTTTCTGCTTGTGTGACTAACTGGTTATACTCTTGAAATATCTGGGAATGGGTTTCTCCCTGTTATAGGCTGTGATTGTATCTTGCTCATGAGATTTTCAGTGTGTGCCTTATTAGTTTTATATACCATTGGCTTCTGTGCTGGTCATGATGCTTGTTTATTTGTATGATGTGGTGGTTTTTCTGCTTGTGTGACTAACTGGTTATACTCTTGAAATATCTGGGAATGGGTTTCTCCCTGTTATAGGCTGTGATTGTATCTTGCTCATGAGATTTTCAGTGTGTGCCTTCGTTGTAACTGCCTATGTGTTGAAATGTTGAATTGATTCATGATAATCAGTGTAATAATCAATGCTAGAGATGTTGTCTTATCCGTGTTAGCATATTATTACCACTCATTCGTTTATACCATAGGGACCAAAATTGTCATATAGTGCAAGTTATATTGCATTAGCGAATTACCTCACCTCAGTTTAGAACCACAAGGACCAATTGTGTCATTTTGCCTAAGTTAGTTTGCATACCCCTAGCGAGTTACCCATTAGCGAGTTACCAGTTTACCCAAAAAGTGTTTTTCTCTCTCTCGTTCCTTTGTTCCCTCTTCTCTTCGTCATTTTATTCTTACTAGCGACTTAACAAGAGGTTTGATTTGATTCCTTCTGATCGATGTTTTTCTTAAAGCTTTAGTGTCCAGTTTCTAACTTTTCGTTATATTCAGATCCCTTCGTGCTCGTGAGGTGTGATTAGTTGACTCTCTCGCATAGGTTCGGATTTTTATGTAATCGTGTGTGTGCTTCTTATAAAATGATTGAACGTGTTAATTGTTTGGAATATATTGTTTGGATTATATTGGTTGGATACATTGATGTATGATTAAAATGGATTAGACTGATGGGTTGGTGTTAAGAAGTGTTCTTGGTGGCGAGTTAATATGTTCTTGGTAGCGACTTAGTATGTATGTTCTTCATGGCGAGTTAGTGTTCCACTTAGCGAATACGTCTCCGTAGCGAATAAGTTCACTAAATTCCAGCGACTTGGTTAGCGAGTTAGTAGTTAGCGACTTGTATTTACAAGTTAGCGAATTAATAACCTAGCGACTTAGTTAACTGATAAATAGCGACTTAGCTCGTTTACTGTTCATGGCGACTTGACTTTACTGGCTAGAGAATTAGCATAGCAACTTGGTTAGCGAGTTAGTAGTTAGCGACTTGTATATACAAGTTAGCGAATTAGTAACCTAGCGACTTGATTGACTGCTTTGTAGCGACTTGCCTTAGGTACTGTTCATGGCATCTTGGCCTTACATGCTAGCGAATTAGCTTAGCGACTTAGAGTGCTAATCCTTTAGCAACTTGTCTGTGGCTCGAGATGACGACTTGTTTTTACAAGTCTGCAACTGTGTTCACTTTCATGTTGAGAATTAGTCTTAGGGTCAAGGTTTACTAAAATGTTCAAAATCTGTTGTGCTAAAGATGATCTCTCTCTCACAACACTTAATTCGACTTGTTGAATCAACATACTCTATGTAAACTGTTATGACATCTCTGTTTAGGCAAAAGGTACTTGGCTTCTCTCACGACTGCCAAATGTTACTTTTTGCCTCATACATATGTGTTATATCACTTTTACATGTGTATCTTGGCTCATGTCATGATCACTTTGAAATGCACTCCTTTACCCTGTAAATCCCTTATAAGCTCGTCATGTAATCATTTTTCTATATGAATGTTCCTCATTGATATATCTTAATTATGTATGTTATCATATAGTTGAAAGGTGTCATATAGTTGCAATCTTTGCCACTCTATCTGTCTCCGTATGTGTTGGGAACTTCTTCAGTGTTACTACTTCCTTGTCATAAGGGTGCTCTCAATACTGTCTCACTTACTATGTATCATCTAACCTGTTCCCATCCATTACTGTTGATTGTATGATTACTCAGAATATCAATGGCAAGTTCAATCCCAGAAAAGAGCGCTACCCCGTCAGGATCATCCAGAGTTCTCTCAGACGATGAAATCCTTCCCAAAAGTCAATGGGCTGCTATAGGTAAAAGCAACTGTTATGTGGACCTACAGAGGCTCCAACAAAATCCGATACTCAAAGTTTCAATTGACATCCTCAAAAACACTAACTTCTTCGGGGCTATTACCAAGCAATGCTCAATTCCTACCATCTACATTCAACAATTCTGGAACACCGTTCAATGGAATAAAATCACAGCACGATACTCTTGCAAGCTGGATAATATGGAGTTCACAATTGATTCTGATATTCTGAGCAAAGCTCTTGGAATCACACCATGTGACCCTGACGTTCGTTCTGAATCTCCGCCTGGTGCTGACGATCTGATCGTATTTCTTATTGGGTTGGGCTATCAGAACAGTATTTCAAGAGCATCTGACATCATCACCGGACACATGTATCAACCCTGGAGAGCCATTACAACCATTCTGAACTTATGCTTATCTGGGAAAACTTCAGGGTTCGATAAAGTAAGAATTCCTATCTTGCAAATCCTATGGGGAATCGTTAATAGGGTTGATGTGAATGTCTCAGATCGTATTTGGGAAGAATTCTCGTTATCAATGAACACATTCATATCTGACAGAACCTATTTCCTGAACAATGTTCAAGGACGAAAGAAACAGAACAAACTTGTAATTCCCAGCATCAGATTCTCTAAGCTTGTTATCCAGTATTTGCAACAAATTCACAACTTCACTCCTAGGTCTGAATCGACTTTACACAAAGCAGATAATGAATTTGTTTTAGGAAACCTGAAATATGTTCCTAGAGGCTCGAATAAAGAAGTATTTGGATTGCCAATTCCTGATTGTCTTCTCACAGAAGATATCAAAAGGAAGGACTACTTCAAGCAATACGTGAAAAGAGCAACCAAACTCTCTGCTGATGTCACACCCTCTCCTTTACAACCAAATGCTCCCGTGACCAAGTCAGCCTCACAAGCATCCTATGCCTCTCTTCCTAAAAAGAGACGTGATAGTTCTCAACAGTCTGACACCACCTCCAAGAAGCAGAATGCAAAAAGGAAGAAAGTGGAAAAGGAGATTGGTAAGAACACTGAGACACCAAGGAATGTTTCCAGGCTAACTGATGAAGATGATGCTGATCTGCAACTTGGAATTCAGCAAAGCCTTGAAAGTCAAAATGTGAAAGCTCCAGTAGGTGGAATTGTGTTAAGAGAACCCGCTCAACCACCTCAACAAACAGCCCCAATTACACTTGACAAGGGTAAAGGAGTTGCAAGTGTTGAACAAGCTGCTCACATGCTTTTAACTATCTCATCATCTCCTTCTAGCACCACAAATCAATATGAGCTGAAGAGAAGAACAGATTCACCTCATGCAAAAGAACAATCTGGTGTGGTTAAGGTGCCTGAAACGTTTAAGGAATCTCTTTCACTTGGTGAGACTCAATCTGATTTGAATGTTGACACTCTGTTACAAAAGGGCTCACAGGAGAACCTTGAGACAAGATCTGACGAGACCTTGAAGATGGATGAACCAAATCTGTCTACTAACTCTCTATCTTCACTTAAGAATCTTGATGAAGACTTCTCTTTTGGTGATCAATTCATTAATGACAAAACCTTAGATTCTGCACAATCCATGTATAATGTCAGCATTCAGCAAGATACGTCAACCATTCCTCCAATGACTGCATCTTCACTATCAACTGCACTTCCACCTCCCTTGCCTACTCAATCAACCGTACAAACACCACCGACAACACCACCAACTCCAGAACCCATCTTCACAATTGCAGATGAAGTGGCTCCACCAGCTTCCCCTCCACAGATTCTCACTTCTGATCAACTACTGGATAAAGCCATTAAAAGGATAGAAGCACTGGAAAGGCAACTTCCTAAATCTGTTGATTCTCTGGTGGATCGTGTCTACAGATTGGAGCACCTCAACTTCAATGAAGCAGTTACTGATGCTATTGAAGGAGAAGTCAAGGATGCCGTGGAATGGGCAATGGAGGCTCCACTTCTCAGACGATTCAAGGACCTCCCCATCTCCGATATGAGAGCAGCTCTGTGTGAAAGGATGTATGAGGCTGAAGAGGACAAGCATGAGGTTCACAGTAAACTCTATGAGGCTCTTGAAGAATCCATCAAGTTCGACAATTATGAGCAGTTTAAAATTGAAGTCGGAGAAAAGGAAGCTAAAAAGAAAAGGAGGACAATTGTGATGGAAACACTGATGAAGGATCGCAAAGATCGCGAAGATCCTCCACCAACGGGAGGCGCTGGAACTTCTAGAGCTGGTAATCCTTCTTCAACAACCAATTCACCTCCATCACAGCCACCATCATCACCTCCAAAACCGTCCAATCAATCAGACTCTACAAACAAACAGGGTACACAGAAGAAATCTGCTGCCTGGACGACGATTGATTCAAGGTTCACCTCCACATCCACTTCAATTCCTGATGATCAAGTGGTCCACGAAGAGTCTCAAGTCATGGCTGACTCAGAACCAGATGAAGATGATGCATCAACAAAGCATATTCCTAAACCCTCAGAAGACTGGTTTGATTCTTACATGACTGGGAATCGCACTAGCACATCCAGAGTTGCACCTTCAAGAGACACTATTCTAAGCTGCATTATGGAAGATAGACCTCCTTCTCCAGAACCCACATGGACCATCCCAGAGTCTGACTCTATGATTCCTGACAACAATTGGGCATCAGTTATCACGAATAATTATGAAGTTCCAGCTGAAGACTCTCTTCTGCACTACACTGGTGATATGGGAAGTTTTATTAAATGGTTTTGTGAGCGGAAAAGTATCTCATCCATAACTCCAAGAGATCTTGAAGGACAAGCTTACGAAATTGTCAAAGTCTTCCATTCTGATGCAAATCATCTTCAATATCAGATGGAAGAATGCCATAAGATGCTGAATGACCAAGTCAGTGAGCAAATCAGTTGCTTCAATGTCAACAAATCTCTTCCTCTTGGTGGTGAGCCTGGTCAGATAACCATTCAAGCTGAATTCTTCTTCAATCACGACTTGGACTATCTGTGTGCTCGCTCTGCTGAAAGAAGGCCTGCTCTATCAATATCAAAGATGAAAGCTGCAACCTACTCTGATCAGGGGCTAGAACAGATGGTCCCTGATCAATTCTGGGCAAATGAAGAACAAAAGTATGATATTGCAGCTTCTTATGGTATTTCCCACTGGTGGTTCAAAAAGAAGAAGTTCTACATTGAAAGACATGGTGCTGATAAAAGACGCAATGATGTCAGATCAAAACTGCAAATCTTAAGCGTTGTCAGTGTAGAGATCTTCCCGATCTATGGATATGATTACTTGATGAAGATTGTCCTTAAAAGAGCTGACCTCAAAGTGTATACCATTGAAGAGAACGACTTCAAACATCTTCTGCCAAATGATTTCGAAGATCTCTATCTCTTAAATCTTCAAGGACACCTTGAGCACTTACCTGTTCGTGAGAAAAAGGCCCTCTCTGCAGCTGTCACTCTTTGGATCAGGGGCTTAGTTATTCGGAAACGAGTTGAGGACTTTCAGCTTGGCATTGAAAGCTACCAAACCAGGGTCAACCTCACAAGTCCTCAATGGAATGCAACTGGGCATGAATTTCATCGAGAATACAAAGTTCTTGACACCCCTAGAGCCGTCATCTTCACCGACAGATATGGATAGCGTATGCTTATGCGTCTATGTGAACTCTACAAGTTTAGTGATGGTACGCTCAAAATGGTCGAAGAAGAACTTGACATCAGAGTGAAAGAAGCCAAACTTGATATGAGATCTTGGGTTAAAACTACTTTCTGGACTGATGATGACGTGAAGAGATGTGAACATTTCATTGCTGCAATCAGACGAAGACTCAAGACACGAAGGATCTTCCGCAGCCTTGAAAGCTTTGTTGGTGGAAGGCTCCGTGATGGTCACTACAAACTTCTTCAGAGAACTGAATGAAGAATTCTTTGGAATACCGTTTATGTTTTGTTAACTTTGTGTAATATGTGGTGTAACAAATATGAACAACTGTAATTCATGTAATAGTGCTAGGATTTGTACTATGGTTTCCCCTTTTAAAAAAGGGGAAACATCTGTGTTGTCCTTTTTCTTTATCATATAAAATTGGACACATTTTTCTCCAACAAATATTTTACCTCATACTTATTTAAATCACTTGAGATCCAAAATCTCAAAGGATTTAAGATTTTTGATCGGGGGAGAAAATGTGATATAAATATGAAAGATGGTAAAAGATAAGATGACCAATTTTTGTGCAAACTTCTCCCTTATATGTGCTAAACAATTTTTCGAATCTCGAAGCATATATTAAGGGGGAGAACTCTCTTTGTAAATTCAAGTCATCAGGGTATACTACACTTTAAATATTTTAAAGTACCTTGATCACATGGCTTCTAATCCTTTGATGATAAAAGGTTCCCTCTAGTATGTGCAAAACTCTTTTCAACCACGAGGCACATATTGAGGGGGAGCAAATTTATGGAAACCTCATCCTTCCTGGAAATGCTTTATCTACTTGATTTGATCAAGGAAGTGATGGTGATATTTTTTAGAAAATGGTAATCAAAGAAGTAATTTCTTCCTCTTGCCTCCGTGTGCAAAACGATTTCAAATATTTGATGCACATGTTGAGGGGGAGCACTTATTCTAAAAATATCAAAAACAATTCAGGTACAAAATGCTTTGATAATATATCACAAGTATCTGAATTGATTTTCAAATGGTTTCTATTTGATCCAATGGCAGATGAACAATACCAAATAGACCGACCAACTTTACTTTAATGTACGGTGATATAAGGATGTTAAGGTTAGGTATTGGTTCCCATGATCCGCCAGAACCGGAGGGATCTACCCAGGGACAATCCACTAGTTAGTGTAGAAGTCCTTAGGTATGATGAGAAAAGGAAAAAAATGAGATATGGGAAGAGTGCGGACTAAGACTGAGCTAGTACTGGAATAAACCCAACAAGGTTCTAGTTATGAAGTCTCGGTAAGCACTGAAGGGGTTGAAGAATTAAAAAGAATTAAATGAGAATAGGGTGAAAACAAATAGCCCTCCATTTATTCAACCTTAGGGCAGAAACCGGGTTCAATTCATATGCTACTGATGGTAACATCGGTATTGAAGACAAAGACGTCATGGACCCAGTGACGCACTGCACTTCAACTTTCCAAACCACTCAAGTTCCTCTTAAAAGGACTTGTTTCATTCTCACGGGGAACCGACATTATCTATCGACTTTCTCTTAGAGATTGTTGATATTGAAGAAGGAGACCCTCTCCCTAGTCTCCGGCACAGGATCCAAATATGCACAAATTGAGTCTAGAGCCACGAGATCATCAATAAATCTCATTAGGACACTTTCAATGAAGACTCTCTGTTTCACACAATGTGGAAAGAGAGATTATATCTAGAGTCCTACGCATTATCCTTGTGGTATTGCCAGAACATCTGAGTGATGTGTTTACATATTCACAATGAAGATGGAAAGCCTTCTGGAGCCAACATCAAACAAGCTCCTGGTAGGTGGCATGTGAGATCTATTTTATAGATTAACCATGTGACAACTGAACAGAAACAATGGGGCGATTCAATCTCTTGAATCAATCCTGGTTCAGGTTATGGATTGACGGATACCTTTGAAAAACCGGTCTTTGTGCTTAAAAACTCTTTTCTTTAGCACATCGACCGTGTACTCATTTTTCAATCCAAAAGGTATTTTTATGATTGATAAATTGATTTTCAATAAAACCTTCGTTGTATTGCAAAAACAATTTCTATTGAGCAATACACGATTGTTTTTCAAATCTCTTTTCATCAATCAGTGGACTTAAAATTCGCTGGTTCACTCACTCCGTGTTGTCTTCTTTGAGACGTTCCGGTTTGAGAACAGCTAGAACAGCTGCGAAACCCTGTCAAGGAGATTCTTAGGAATCCTACCTGATCACAGGCAGTACTTGTACTGATCAACGGGGAACCGTGGGCCGTGTACCTCAATTCAACGAAAGTGATCAAAGACACTTTCGTGCGATTTGTTGCTAACTGTTGTATGCAGGTACGCCCGACGTTTGCAGCTGATCAGAATGAAGCGGTCAATCCACAGCCGCATGCTCACTTAACACATTCATCTCAAAAGAAATCATGATTAGTGCATCAATGACTCTGATATTTTCACTCCATGCTTCTGCTACGCTGCTGCCAATATCATGATTCAACAAAAGCTTCCTCTACTCTGATGAGAAGATTTCATGATCCAGAATGTGAGCATGTCGGTCCCAAAGTCACAACATCACATAATACCAACACCACAAAGGATGTGTCAGAGATTGTTGATTGCTGATGATCTCAAAAGCTGGCTCATATTTACTATCTCTTGAATCAGAAATGGACCTCCAATTTAAAGTACAAATCTTTGCAGACTTTGAAGTTGCATCACCTATGCACTAAGTTTACGATGATGATGTATGAAAGTCTACGAGCTCAAGAACAAAGTCAAGACTAGAATGCTAGGATTTGAAATGTAAAATATGGGGTGACCTCCCTTAGGGGGAGATTGTTAGGAATTAGAAAATTCCAGTGTTGAAAGAGTCGGTCACCCCAACTATTATCTAGCATAAGTTAGCTCGTAGATTGGTCATTAGTTACGGTTTATGTAGTTAGTTAGTAGCGTAAAATAGTGTAGTGCAACACCGTGGAAGAAGGTCGGGTCTTTACCCACTGTATCCCTGATCCACAGGCCGTCAGGAGGTCGTTTAGTTTGTAACCTATAAATACCCTCTACCTTGCAAGGTAGAGGGTTGGATGTTCTTTGGTAATCTAATATTCCACAAGTTTCTCACACTAGAATGTCCCACTCTTTCTCTCTCTAAAACCATCTATGTGCTCATTGTGTTAATGTTATGATGTGTATGTGAAAGTTAATATCTTACATTGTTATTAATATTATTATAAGTTTTACAAATATAAATATATAAATATAAATTATATGTTTAGATTCTTTCAATGATTAATTTATTATTTTTCCTCGATATGCAAACCATCAATCACATCAAAAAAGTAATTTACTCTTGTTATAAAAACCTATCATTACAACCATATACAGATTCTAAACTTTCTTCACAAAGTTAGTTCATCAAAAATAAAAATTACTGAAAAATTATGTATTTGGAAAATTGTTATTCATGATCCCGGAGTATATGCTATGGTTTTTTATTTGATAATAGAAACTTAGATATTTTACCGAAAGTTATATAGATGAAAAAGGGGTATTTCAAAGTTGTATAACTTCATTTGAAATTATTTTTTTTGTCTATTGTATGTATCTTAACAGTAGTCACGCAAGACGTACTAAAACTACATGCGGTGAAGGAATTGCATGATCTAATTCAGAAAAATCATTATTGATTTTCTTCTGAATGAAGATATCGATGATAGCCGTCACGTAGAAGAAGCCCCAACTACAATACAAAAAGTTGGGGACACTTGATGAAGATGGCGTTGGTGCATGATGAAAGTTTAATTATTTTAACTACCTATGTTTCGCCATGCCATCAGAATGAGCATGAGTAACATATTAGGCATTTCTGAAGAAAAATATTGGTTGTACTACAAACAAGTCGTTTGAAGGACAACCAATATTGGTTAGCTTCTTACTGGTCCGTCTATAAAATTTGAGCACAAAGGAAGAGAAGGACAGTACAATGCATATAAGAGCACAACTTGGATAAGATACAAATAACATTTTATTGGTATGCCACTTTTGTGCAACATCGTACAACTCCCCAATAACATACCAATAACTAAAACATCCTCCCTCATAAAACACCACTGAAATGTTTCTGAGTCCCTCAAAAATGTATGTTTGGCAAAACTAGCTGTAAGCTGTATGTTGTAAGCTGTAAACTGTAAGCTGTAAGCTGTAAACTGCAAAGCTGTTAACATGAGCTACAAGCTGTATCTTTTTTTTTAATAAAAGTGTTTGGTAAATTAGCTGTTAAATGTAATTATAAGATGTAAAATGACATAAAAGGACAAATCTATAATTGTAAATAAATGTTTGGAGGGTATATTAGTAATTTAAAGCTGTATTTTTTTTATCTAATATGATATGTATTTTTTAAATATAAAAATTTGATTTTGATTTTGATTTTTTATCTATGGTGATATTAACATATTTAATTAATTT